>JAUZND010022651.1:0-25018 GCA_034780555.1 Coelogynopora nodosa | reverse complement strand
ATAATAGGGTACAATTTACTATATAACTACTGTCTTTAACTGTCTTTTTTATTTCTATTAATTGACTATATATATATACGTGAATTTCAAATGATATACGTGATTTTTTTGAGTACCAAACGCGGCCACTCTGAATTTTACTAATAATAATAATTTACTAAACACTTTAATCTGAACTTATTAGCACATCATTTTTTTTCCAATTTATTCCATAAATAAATGTTTTATTTCTAATTGGCTTAAAATTAATATGAATTTAATTATTAGTCCTTAAGGTTCCATTTTCTATTTATCATATATGCTGTACTGTAAAGCCTATCCCCTATAAACCATAAATTTCGATTCAAAAGTAGGGTGGAGGACTTTAGTCTGGTGTGTATGTATGAAGTAAGTACTTGTAGGTACCTATGTATGTAAATAAAAGCATAAGTGTAGGAGTGGGGGGGGGTTGGTCTGGAATATATTAATTATTGCTGATCATTGTGAATACAAATAAACAATTAAGTGTATTTAATGATAAATAAAAAAATTAAATTTGTTAAATTTATTTTTTGAAAAAATGCATGTTGTGATCAATCAAAATCTATTAATGTAATAACAAGTAATGAAAATATGTCGATTTTGAAATATGTTATCATGTAATATAACCAATGTAATGGGATTAACAATTTACTATATTATATGCTCCAATTATCTGATTCTAAAATTGTGGTTTTAATATCTTTATGTAACTATGTTTCTTGAGAAAATATAATAAATATAGATAATATTCAATCAAATTAGACAATTTCACATTATTTATATCGCTATTTCAGTGACATTCTGAATTGATATATATCAATTTAAGCAGCATATTTGAGAAAGAAATGTTTGGAAATGTTAAAATTCAATATAGTCTATTAAGTGCCATATTGGAAAAATATACTTTTCAAAAAAGGTTAATAGATAAAATGGGTGAAACTGAAGATTAAAATTATTATGTATTTTTTTAGTTTCTGTTTTATGAACATACTTTTATATGAAGTTGTCATCTGATTGTATATCTGTGTTATGAGTATATTTTATAATACTGATTGAAAATATTGCACTATAATTTGTATAATTGATTTAAATACAATCTGCACTTAAACATATTATTTATTGTTCTAATTTTTTATGAATATGTTTTTCATGAGTATTTTTTAGAAAATTGATTTCAATTATTTAGTCTACATTATAAATAATTTTATTTTTTAAATAATTAAACAATTTAATCATAATATATCTTTACTACTTTAATATAAACAATACAACAAATTTGCCTGCCTCGAAAATTATACTGACTTCAATATATATCAACTGTGCTTTGAAAAAATGGTAAAAATAATCTGCAAGCCATAGGCAAACAGTCCACCATTAAACATAGTTTTTCATAAACAAAGTGGTCACTTGAACTAATCTCTAAGCAGTTGCTGACTGGAAACCATTTTGGGACAAGCCCTAAAGGAGTTAGATTATTACACTATGAAAAACAATGCACTTGAGGATCTGAGAGAGACATTTGTGAAACTATGACCAGTCCAAAACTGTTTTACATAAATATCTCAATGATTTATGTGTTTGTGATCAAATTTGAATATTTGCGTTCTTTTTTATTATATGCATCTCCAGATATATCACATTGCAACATGTACCTAAATGAATTGAAGAAAAAGAACACAGCCGATATACATCAAAATTAAAAGCGATATAGGTTAGACTAAATTCAATAAATGAATGAGGACATTTATCGATTAGAGTTGTAAGAAAAGACTTTGCATTAATAAAAGGGAACATTTTGGATCTCATGATGTAATGTTAAAAGATAGCTATTTGAGGCTACTGCAATGCCATTCATTTGTACACATTGTTAAACTTGTACAATTTATTTTAAGTTTACAGTCTAACTTTTTAATGAAGAATATCCTTCAAATGACAATTTAGTTTAAAGAAGCGGTAGCACTCTAGTAAAGATAGAAAATATTTGTTGGTTTGTATACTATTAGCTCAGATTATTAAGAGTATAGGGAGAGCTAGATGTTTATATATTTTATGATTCATTAGCGGCCCATAACCCATCATATTCCTGCAAAATATGCTAGCAATTCTGACCAACTTAAAACAAACTTAGCATGTACCAGAATTAATTTCCGTCTATAGATCTTATTAATATGCTGAGACATTGTGGCGTGCACTACATTATATATATAAAATTTACGTGAGCGGTAGTTGGTAGTATACAAACCAATTTATAACTATTTTCTGTATTTAATAGAGTGCTACCATTAAAATCATTTAAATGAAGATGACTGATGTATATATTTTAAATATTACACTAAAATTTAGTGTAAAATGTCGCATTTTTGAACAGCCGATAACTTTGAAATAAATTTATAAAATTAATATTTATATGATATTTATTATTAATAATAAATAACAAAATTTAAAAATAATTTATTCAATTATGTGGTCACTGCTATCAACCCATTTTTAAAAAATATCAGTTCAATTAGTTGTACAACTTTTTGCACTAAAGTTGATCGAACAAAGTGTATGCCAATGTCACAGTATTTTAGGATAATTCGTAATACAATTATTTATAGTTATCTTTGCATATGAAAGTTTTTATTATTATTAAGAACTCTTTTTGAAAAAATAATTACAGGATAAGCGTACTAAGAACAACCAATGGTTAATTTTGCAAATAGTATCGAAATCCAAAATTGAGTACTGTAAAGTATATTACATTTAAAAAGGATCATTTACCATATGTATATATATATATACATACCTATTGATAAAATCACTAAAATTGTAATACTATATTTAACTGCTTTGATGATATTAAATAAACCCATGACAATCATTAGCTCTATTGTGTTCAAGTTTTTATTAGTTGTTACTTAATTTATATATATTGTTATACATTTTTTATTATAGTCTACTTTATGTTTTCTTGTACTATGGTCGATTAATATTCCTAATCCATATTTTAATTTGATTCATTCATATTATTTGTATTTTGAATGTGTATAACCAGAAGTTTAAACGATTGAGTTTTTATGTTGGATTGCTGGTTTTATTTAAATTTCAATAAAGATTTCTCCATTCTAAAATATATATTAGAAGATGTCTGGCTATATTATGTATTATAAGCATAGTTTTATTGGTGTGTATCTATTCATTTTCTTACTTCCTCTTTCCGCTACATATCAGATCTCTGAAGACGATTATTGGTTTGCCAAAATTAGCCAACACCTTTTTGACGCCGTTGACGACTCTACCAAATGTGAAAGTGCTGTAAGTGTCAAACATGTAATACATCATATGGTTAGGCCTATATAATATGTGATATCTATATATACTTGTTCACTTATATACACAAATGTACATATATGTATGTGTGTATTTCTGTAAATGACTAGAATGCCACTGCTAAAGTCAGTTATTGCACAACGTGCTTACCGTATAGACGAAATCACATTCGTTTAGACCATTTTCTAAATCTGTTATATATACTAATTACGACGGGTTTTTCCCTAGGCGTTTCCTCTTAATTGTAAATATTAGATTTTTGATTTTATAATAATATATAAGTGTAGCCAGTTAGTAATGTGTATAACATGATTTCATTTATACTTTATTTATAAAAATATATTCTGCTAACTTGAAGTATTCGTTACTAGTGAAATGCAGCAATACATAACTGGTACTTGAGCATTATTTGTAATGATTATATTGTATAGAAGAACAAGACATGCACCAAAATTCATTTTATTCATTTGAGCACTAAACCACGTAAGAATAGAAATGATGAATATTGTATTTTTAATAGTTTATATTTTTAATTCCTTTTCAGAAATATAACGCGGTGTAAAAACTTTATTGAAATAGATCCATACTTTCTTGATCAGTTTCCTAACTTACATACCTTGTGAGTATTTTCCATTTCTTACTATTTTAATAGACATTACGTATATATTATTTATATTGATTTTTCCAGAAAAATAAGTACTTCTTGTCTTAAGAAGTTTCCTCATTTTATAAGGGAGCATCGATCGTTGCGGAAACTAATTCTGTAAGTATAACTATTTGTATGCATCTTTAGAGAAACCAAATCTTTATAAGAATGTTAAAAGTCTCACATTATCTGCTATACCAACTGATCTTATGACCTTACGTTTTACTGTTTTGCATAGCCGCATAATTTATTTAGTCCTATTAGTACTTACCTCGGCACGAATATTATGGGATTCATACTGGTTGAAATCAAGGTATTATTTAATTACGGTAATATATTTATTACTATATAATATTGATTAATGTTGTATTAAGTGTTGTTGTAGATTATAGAGCTGACGCTACTTTTGCCAATTGTATATTTGTTTCTGGCTAGAGTCGAGAGCATACTATAGTCAGCGGTTATAAACCTTTCAGATGGGTGTGAATTACTGGTGTCGTCTATTGTTCGATTAGACGTCATTATAGACTTTAAAACGTCTCTCATTTTCTGTTTGTATTGAATTATTATTACTATTGTCTGAATTAATAGAGTACGTTATAAATTATAATGTGTTTTGGCTTTTCGTTTGGTCGTTATTTTACGTTGATGTAGGTATGTTCCTATTTGTATGTGTATTTTCTATTTGATTCAAAAGTGGTTAGCTTTTGTAATTAACAATATATTTTTTTAATTCGTCGTGTTTGTCTGTATGATGTAATACGACAGATTTCAATATAAACACTAAATATGCTACGGCTATTATAAGCATGCTTAAATACTTGAAATCGACTAAAGAATCAATACTACGCATATTGCGTTGAAAAAATTAACCAATCAGTGCACATATATGAGTTTGTTGGCAAAAAGAAATCAGCAGTTTTATTGTATGTAAAATTCCTATCTTTTTCTAAATTTATACGTTTTTTATTAGCTAATATTAGGTTTCCTAGTGAATGTAGTAATATAGAATCCAATTAATCTAATAAATCGTTTTATAACGAACATATAGGATATATGAAATATGATTATGCATGAGTTGATTTGTCGTTATGTTGTAAATTTGGGCCAAATGCAGTGCTAATTAGTGTTAAAAGTATTTTAAAAGCCCCTATTTCGATTATTTTGGGCAATAATAAAATACTTAATAGGTGATAATTAATGGATTCTAACACCTTGATATCGTTAAATATATAAGCGATTATATGTTATAACTATAAAATATATAAATTAGAAGTATATATATATATGCAATTAGTAATTAAGTTAAAATTATAATAAATATACATCAAAATAGTATTTATCATTAATATATTTGAATAATATTTCGAATTAATAAAATATACGTATAAGAAACTTTATGAATTATATACATGAAACTTTAATAATAGTGATAAATTATCTTCAAAATATCCTCAGTTGGTTCTATATCTACTATGTTTAGAACCCCCCTATCTTCCAAGTGGTTATAAAAAAAGCTTTTTTTGACAAATTAAACAATTTAACAACATGTTGACTAAGAATAAACAAAGTTATACACATATTGATATATATAGCATGAGTATGCTATATAATTATTAATAATTGGAATTGTCTACAAAAAATTCCTGAAATATGGCTCTATTATAGAATTACCCTATATTCCAAGCAGACAAAAACGTAGAATTAAAACTTTGTTGTTATAAAACAATTTAACCGGTCATCAACACACAAAGGAAATATTCTTGACAAGTATGTACAAAAGAAATTGTCACTAATGTGTAAAAATTATTATTTTATTAGCTTAGCTCGAAGGTTATCTCCTTGAACTCTTTCAAGGTGAAGTACTACTGCTATGTATGAGTTTGTGACGGATTTGATAAAGTGTAGCGCATGTGAGTCTAAGCCAGTGCTTTGGTCATTGGGAAAAAGTATGTTACAATTAATAAGGACTTTTGTAATGATGGTTTGCTTAAGACGAAGACTAGGTAGTAATCTAGGTTGCATGATCTTGTTGAGAATTTCAGCTTCAAGACGAAGGTGATTCACAGATTTTTCAAGCTGAATGAGTCCTCCGTTGTCCTCTATATATATTTTTCTATGAGTTATTGCAGTCATTCCTGGTGGGGGGGGGGGGGGCTTCAGCGTCGCAACCTACCGAAGGAAGGACATGTCTAGGGGCCGCACTCTTCCAGCACGGCCAGTAATAGTGTCGGGCCAAGGTGCCGGAGGCCGTGTGGCAGTGTAAGTGGGACATGCCAAGAGAAGGTGGATGGTGTCCTGTGAAGCCAATTTGGACGGTCAGGAATTTCCGCTCTCCCGATTTGGTGGAGGTCGGATTAAAGGCGAGGAGTGTCCAGCGCGAAGCTGAGTGATCTCAACCTCTCTAGTGAGGAGAAGCGTGGTGCCATGTCGGGTAGGGCCGTATGTGTGCATGCTTGATCGGTGGCGGTGATCAATAGTGATTGCAGAATCGAGCCAAAGGGCGAATAAACTCTAAAGACGAACTCAGCAAATGATTTCTGCAGTTAAAGTACGTCAGTCTTGGAATGATCTTGCGAACCACGAACCCTGCAATGTAAGTAACCACATTTCTGCTGAACTTTGAATAAGCTCTCCTGGTTAACAAGGTCACTCGAGATCGACTTCAGAGTCTGGTGCGACTGGTAGTTCACCGAGACTGAATGCTGGAATTTGAAAATTGAATCAGCCCCCAGAATTCCAAAGTATGCTGCTCGAAACTGAAAAAGAATAAGACAAGTAGAACATTGTTTTAAATTATAGTCTAGTCACATATATTTTTATAATTACCTAAACTTAAACTTAACATGTGTTGAATACAAGAAATCCATATGAAAATAACAGAATGTTTAGTAAATTTAAACCATATTATATCCGTGTCAGCATTTATAAATGTTACCATGTTAAAATTTTCTTATAAGCAAGTGTGTATTTTTTGGTTATTTTATATTTCTACAAATTATATAATTTTTAAAATAATAAAATTCTTTCCAACAAATTCATATATAAAACATAATATTGTTAAATATTTAATATTTTGGAGGCAATTTCATGATTGAATCAAACTTTAAAAAAATATCAAATGAAAGATAATAAAAAGTAAAAGGACATATTTTATTTACATTATAAGTACATTGTAATAAGTAATATGTGACAATTTTTATCCTTTATTTAGCTATCTTCCCATATATATATATATATATTTCTAATTATATTTCCTTATTTACCAGAAATATTTTAGTTTCTGTATACTACATTAATTATTAAAATGTGCAGTATGTAATGACCCCTTTTACACAAAAAATGTTTAACAACTTATTAAAAAAATTAAAATGTGTTAAATTTGAAAGATAAGCCATTTCACAATAGGCAGGTAGAGCGATTTAATTTGAAGTCTCCTTTGATTGTAAAAACAAAGACATTTTCACCTGTGGAAATAATTTTATTAAAAAAGGAAAATAACCTTAATCAATATTAATATTGGAGAACAATTATTTTAGGATAAAGATTAGAATATATTTTTTCTTTAAATAAAACATTAAAGTCCTAATACTTTTTCATCTATGGATATATAGCTACACATTGTGGGATAAAAAATGGTATGTCCATAAAACAAAATAACACCTTATGACTTCAGTAAAGTATTATAAATACACTAAAACTCAAATAGGAAACCATCTTTTATCATGTAACACTTGGTCTTACAAATTAAATACATATTATTTTAAGGTTATTTACACTAGCAAAAATAAAATGTAAATGCTATTCAATTTATTCAATTAGAAAATCCTCCAGGATATTATACAATTTGAAAAGTACTGTTCAGCATAATCTAACTGAAATATGCAATAACTGTATTATTAATTATTAGAGTTCTAGTCTAGAATATAAATTTATTATATCACATGATCCATGCAACTTTAAATTTAATTTATAAGTAAACATTTTATGTTTAAAATATTGGGGAAAACTCGAATTTTTTAATCAAAAACTGTACTTAACTTTGTAGCCATTCAATATAATTTATATTAAAAACTGTGGGTATGTACTGGCAGAAAGCAGGAGCAATTTTGTTTTAAATTATATAATTTTTGACATATCATGATACAAAACATTAACATTTTTAATATCATCTACATAACAAAATTTTTTTTGATGGGGTGAATAGGGTGGCTAGCCCCCCCTCCAAATTCTATTTAATTGTTTTCAGACAGCAACACAATTAAGAACTTTTATAGTCTATGGTCTAAATATTTTCTTGTAACTGATAGAAATCGGTTAATATCCTTGATAAGAAGTTGAAATAATTATAGTGATATGTGAAACTAGAAAATGATCTAATAATTTGAAAAAATTAATATAACAACAGCCTTATTTTAACTATAGAAAAAAGGATGATACAAGTGTAGGAGACAAAAATAAAGATTTACAATATATTAAAAGTAATTAAATTAAAATTATATCTTCGAACATACCTGCAAAAATTATATTTCTCCCGAAATCCACTTGTTGGTTGAGTTAATAGCACAACAACTTATAACCTTTTTCTGCCAACAAAGTCAAAACCGAACCTGAAACTTCGATTACAATATTAGCGATTCGTAGCAAGTCTAATAATTAGTAATGCTAGCTCGATTGATAAAAAAACGTAGGGAAATTTTTTATACTTTTTAAAACTTTATAACTATCAGTTTAATATCTATTTTATGGTGTGTATATTACAACAATGTTTTACATCAATTACAATATCTATTATCGTGGTTATATTTTTTTGGAAGATTGTTATTGTTATCGTATTATATACACATTCAAATCATAATAGTTTTAACATTTATTTATTAACAATATATATGTAGATTGTTCATTGTTTACTATTTGCAATATTAATGTAATGTACAAGGTGGGGAAAAATTCACCAAGTATTGGATAACAATTCAACATGGGAAAATATTACAATCAGGTATTTACTATAAGCTGGTACGAAGTGAATACATAGCGAAAGTCCAAATATTCAAAAGAGTTGTTCAAATTGCATACCATTTACTTCAAGGCACTTATCAATGCGGGTTACAAAAAATCTATGCACGCGTTGTAGGAAATTCATAGTAACTATATCATATCCATTTCTTGGTTCATTCAGCGTTTTTGAACAATTATTATAAACAACAGACTTTAAGTGACCCTATAGGAAAATGTTTAAATGTGAAAAGTTCGATAACCTCGGCGGCTACGCTATGTGACCATGACGCCCAATCTATGTATAAGCAAAATTTCCAAAGGAACTCACACTATTTGCAAAAATGGGGTGCTTCCCCATTTTGTTGAAAATACATTCTGTTCAATTGTGTCATCAGAATAGTGTCATCTAATATATGTATCAGAAAGTATTTCTACATGTTCAGGTAGGTCTGTACTGTTACGTTTTGGCCCGATCAATCTTTATTTCCTGATAGAGCTCCAAACATTATGATAGATCATTCTTCGTATTTGTACAGTCATTATCTTCAACATATATAACGTATAGATAATTTGTAATCGATATCCAAAACTGTTTTTTTATCGCGTCACGTGTTTTGGCCCATCATGTATTATTAATGTCGCTCCCATAGAGATTATTGATATTAATATATTATGATCACTCCAATTTTTGTACAGAGGTTTTCAAGCTACTCCAGTTCTCTTTCAGCGAATATTTTTTGTTCAAATAAATGTTTTTTTCTGGTAGTGTGATCTAGGTTCTCCTTTAGTAGTACTTTTCGGAAATTCAATAATTACAATCTTTTAAATTATTAATAAAAACTGTATCTATAGTGTAGTAAAACCATTGTATCACCATTGTAAAAAATAGTGAAAATTATTGTCAACAAATATATTTACTCAAATTTTTTATCCCATCTGTTTAACTAATAATAAAACTCCTCTATGTTTATTATTTAAAATTCGTAAACAGAGGAAATTTTACTTCTACTGTTTGTGCTTATACCAATAAGTTAGTCGTACTTGTAAATTGTACTTTTTTGTACATACGGCCGATGCTTTTATAACTTTTTATCTCTCCATAATTAAGTAATTTCTATGAACCTCGTTTTATGAAATGGTGTGTAAATATCAAAATTGTTTAGCTTAAAATTGAATTTGGGTGCCCTTTTTAAAATATATTTTCTTTCTTTTTAAATGTAATTTCAAATGTTTTATTTTGTTCCAGAAATCGAAATTCAATCTCTTCTATTGACTATGAAACTTTGTCACAACTGCCAAATCTTGAACATTTAGAACTTAATCAGAATAAACTGGAGACAATATTACCAGAATGGATCCCACTAAACAGTTCCTTGCGATATCTGTAAGTGTATCATATAAATGAGTAATTATTTACTTTGTTTTTGCAGTGGGTGGTTTTGATAGCTATTGACATGAGAAAGTTTTAACAACGTTTAATGCACAATTATACAGAATTAGTGTGCTTAGGAAAAGTTTTGAAAAATATAAGTGTTTTTAAAAACGTCTTAAAAAGATGTGAAATTTGTTAAAATTTTAAAATTTTACAGCTTTTATAAAATAAAGTAAGTTATAATAAATTAAAGTTTTTGAATATGCTTAAATAACTTTGCTCAAAAAAGGTGTCAGAATAAATTCTCATCAAACGATTTTCTCATATTATATTTTACTAAATTAATTATTCTACAAATTATTCCTGCTTCGATAATTGATTTTAGCTTTTCGGAAATATAAACAGTATACACTCTGAAATCAACATGTAACTCAACTATCAGTTTATTTTACTATATTGATTAGAAACGAGTATGTTTCTATAAATAGCGTTGTTTATAAAAATCAGGCAAGAGTCTCCACTATTTTTAAAATTGTGTTGCTGCTTCCATTGTCAGGAATCAATTGATATCAATGCCTATCTTTGGAGGAAAGTGGATAGGTGGAAAATAACAGTTGCGTTGTTGTGAGTTTCTGGATTTCCGACAGAAGATTAGATCTGAGTGATATGAAAGATAAGGAAGGCATAGAACAATTTAAGGCAGGGATGGACCGATTTGACCGCTTGAGCTCCAACCCTAATTTCCCAGTACTTAGGCAATTGTTGCGAGCCATTGTAATTGTTGAATGTAACTTTTCCAATAGCAAAGAGGTCACTTGCACTATATTCTATCCTGTCAATCCCTCACGTCAAACTGGCTTGAGGTTTACGTAATGTGAACATTTCGCTTTCTCTTCTGACATCTACATATTCATTCTAATTCAGATCCCATTACCACATGTATTTGAATAAATTGACGGAAAATAAAAGAATGATGGGTTGGATGAAATTCATAACTAAAAGAGATTATGTCGATTGGAGGTGGAAGAGATGAATGTGCATGCAAAAGCGAACAAATTGGTACTTACCTACGGAAGAGAAGAGACGATAGTTTGTGGTTATTTGAAAAGTTATTTCGTAAAGCATAACTTCTTGATTTTTTTGAGGAAAGAAAATTGTGCGTTTTTTATTTATTTATTAAAAATATTTTGCTAAATATTCATAATTGTTTTTTTTAATGTCTTGCTATAATTAAATATTTAAAGAAAAATAGTTTATCTTATTTATTATTAATTGGGTAATTGTTTTAATATTACGTTTAATGTAAAGTATAGGTTTATTTTTTATAAATCTTTTTCATTATTTTACTGAAACTTCGTTTCTAGGATTTTTTTGTTGCTCTAGTTCCGAGTCTAGGAAATTTTCCCCCATCTATAATAGAATTGCTTATGTAAAAGTCAGAAAAATATATAATAATTCGCAATCCTGTCTTCGTGCATGTTGTAAGTGCGTCCCACTTTAGAAAATCATCCCTGTTATTATACAACAATGCTGGAAAGCCCTAATAGGAAATGTGTTTTAGAGTTTCTGTGTCCTGCTTTGTATTTAGAATATAAGAAAAAGTTGTCTTTTAAGTTGGCTGGCGCCCTACTGTTATTGTTACTGGGCTCCGTATTTCCCTAGTCGTGACACCTTAACTCGACATCTTTGGCAATGCCAATGTCTGGCGCCATGGGAAGGAATGTCGTTTTCCTATTTCTATGTTTTTGTTTTCTTCGTTAAGACAGTAAAAAATGAAATGAAAAGAAGATTGCTCTTATAGACGAAATAATATATTGTAGTTTTAATAAATATAATATGCTGATAATCGTTACTTTCTTCGTAACAATTAATATATTATTTTTATTTGTTTTGTTATTTATTATATTGTTTTTAACAAAATACTATCTGTTATTGAAATTACCGTGTGCAGGTCTTTATATTTTATGTATCGTGTTTTAACATATTCCATAAAATATATGTATATATGTTAAGCTGGTATGATTTATAGGTCTATTGTCAATGTTATATAATATTACATTCTCATATAACTCACAGTGTTCGAACCTATTTAGACATTAACCCTGTTCAATATCTAGGACAGTTACTACTTCTTGACAGTGCATTAGTTGTATTACTGCATCAATTGTTATCTGATAGTTTTCATTTTTTACATATCTTTCTACTTGTAGTTTTATTATTTTGGACACTATACATTTGTGTCATGCATACATGTGCAAATTCTTTTACTAACCAATACTTAAATATAAAAACTTTATCAAAATTGGAATATATGTGTGAATTATGTAGACTTAGTTTCTATATGTGTAACTGAAGCAATGTTTAATTATGCTGTCACGTATGACTACATTTTAGTAACTGTATCGGCAATGTTTGTTTAGGATCGTCAGCATCTTTTGCGAGATTAATTATTTTCTGTCCAATTTATTTAGTCGATTCAGATGTTACTTTCTCACTGTTTTGTTGTTATCTCTAATCTTCAAAATGTTCTCTTTTGTATGCCGTATATATAGGTCCTAGGCTACTTCGTTTAATATTGGGGAATGCGTGACCCTGTAACATTTTTGTTCGCTTTTCTTTTGCTGTCCATCTCGCTGTTGTCTATTGATTAGACCAATAATTGACAGCAAGTGATAACAAAACATGGAACTAGAACCATGTGAACATTTAGTTTATTCACAGCTTATAAGTATATTATGGTTAATTTAATTTAAAAAATGGTTTACATATCTTTTCAAAATATCGGAGTTTTTATATATTTTGTAAATGATATAATTGATGTATTTTCATAAACATTTATTTATGGAAATATGTAATATATGTATTTAATGTTATGTTCTTATATATATATATATTGAAGTTTGATTTAAAACTCACTGTAGATTTCGAGGACTTCATATTGAATACATAATAGATTTAGTGAAAATAATATGAATATTAATTTATAAAAATTAATTTTATCCGGTTTAAGAAATTACTATTAAATACTTAGTTATAGTAGATCGTGTCGTCTATTGAATTTTTGTTTCTTATTACTTGCAAGATAATGTGCAGCTTAATTTTCTTTCGCATAATATTTCGCGAAGAACTATCTCAAAGAATGTCTTAAACATTTGTACACATAGGCCTAGTTTTAAAGAAATAATTGTATTTTTGTTGATAAATTCATAATAGGCCTACACATAGTGACAAGCACAATATACTATTTACTTTTAAAAAGACTGTTAAATGATCAGGAATATTATTGAAAATATGAACCAATATGTTAAATAAAATTGCATCTATTTAAAATTTATTATAGAGCATACTATGTTTGATCTAGAAAAAAAATTGTGGTTGACACATAATTATACGTTGTGGGTAGTCACTACTAGTGGGGGGGGGGGCAAAACTGTAGCAATTTTATCCTTTTTGTAACTATTTTAACCTCTCCCTATGGAACAGGGGATGTTTATCTCACAAAATCTTCGATCGGCCACCGATATACAAAAAAACCAATGAAATGATAAATCCACATAATTAATTATTATTTGCAAATGTTTTATTATTTGTGTTTTTTAATCATCACTCCTCCATATCAGCTATTTACGCAACAATCAACTTCATGGCCTGTCATCTTCACTAAATACTCGACTTTGCAATCTTGAGACATTGGTTCTGTCAGGAAATCTGTTTTCGGGCACCTTGCGCGTCACTGAGGACAACTCAGGATCGCGCGGTGGAAGGGGTTCTGCTTATGGCGATGGAATCTTCTCCCCAAATGGTCCCAGTGGACTCAAAGCTGTGGATAAAATTCCCATGCATCATGAGGTATTGTTCATGATCATTTGACATTAACTGTTAACCAGGACAAAATTTCCTTTAGTTATTAATGTCTCATAATATTTCTGTATCAACACAACTGATTAGAGTCGGAATTTCATGTCAACTTCTCTGTTACCAACAAATCTACTGTTCCTTATTTTTAGATCAGCTGTTCTCAAAAAATTTTTTTCATAATATCTTGATATTTATATATTATTTAAAATGTCTTCAATTTATTAAGCCACCATTTTTAGCGTTTATCGTGGACCCTTGTTTTCTGAAATGTTGGTCATTATGTTGAGAATATGAAATGAAAATAGCTTGTATGTATAATATATGTATTATTTATGTAGCATTTTGTTGTTCAAAATGTTGTCTGGAGTTTACTTTTGTACGACTTTTGATTATTTTTTTAATAATGAAAGGGTTTAATTAAAATCACGACGTAGTACTTTTTCATTAGTTGTCAGAAATTAATATAACTATTGGTATATTGCGGTATCGTATGGTATTTTATAGAATATAAGAAAAAAAACACTTATTTTTAATAATATAAATATTACTCGTGTGTTCCCTTTAAAATTTAAAGCCCCCGGCTGACAGTGTCGAACGGTACAGCAGGGCAGCAGCGACAGAACCTGAGCGAGCCAGTCTCCGCGCTCGCTGCCCCCCTTTATCTCCGGCGGCAGCCCCCCACCCTGGAAGCAACAGCTGGGGCCTGATTCCCGTCCTCCCACGGCTGGTCCAATTGGACCTCTCGCGCAATTGTCTCACCAGTGTGGCCCAGGTGTTGATGATGAACTTCAGCCGTCTGGGGGATCTGCGTCTCGCGCGCAATCGTCTGACCAGCCTAGGCACTGGCGCCTTCTACAGTCGGATCATGGGCGATTCAGAGATGTCCAAGAACACCTCCGGGCTACAACTCCTGGATCTATCAGCCAATTCCGGACTGACTACGGTGCGGGCCAAATGGACGTTTGGTCTCAAACATCTTAGAGAACTGTAAGTGGTGATTCATTTATAATTATTAGTGATTTTTTACTGTATTTTCCCTAAAAAATTAAGTAATTTTAATTAGATATTATCTAATAACAAACGGAGACTTAATTATTGTTTACAAAAGGGATTAAAAATAGTTAACATTGTGATCTTTTAATGTTATTGAAATGATTATGAGTGTTAATTAAAATATATGACAAACATTAATTTTATTCCTCTAAATGTCGTATTTCACATATTAAACTGTTACTAACGTATTAGCTCTCAATTAGCTCTGGTACCTTGTTAGCGATAGGCAAAACAATAACTGGTGATTGGTAGAATGTCATTTCGAGTAATTGACATTCGATCTATTCTGAAGAGCAACACCAGATACTAGATTGCAAATTTACAGTCTTATGTATAGCAACAAATATCTGAATTATTTGTATTTTAACATGAATATTTGTCCACCTGTTGACCCCATCACAGGGATCATATCTTTGACAAATACAAAATTATAATGTCTATCGAGTCTATATTAATCATTTTTTTAGCCTCAATACCAATTATTTAAACCCGAAAAGATAGCGGCAAGTTTAAACAACTGCTCTTTTTTTCCAGATATTATAATAAGCACAATTAGAATATTTTTTATTAAATTGTATTGAATTGAATTTTAACTCACTATTGCAATCGGCATTTTCATTAAATGAATTAATAAATAAAATTTTCTAAATTATGCGATAAAGAAGACGATGTTGTAGATGATTGTAGCTTCGATAGTGTCTAACTGAAGTTTTATCAGCAGAAGTATATGCTAGTATTAATATGATCTGGTAATAAGATATAGTAAGGTATTATAAGCACACGTATAGGGTTTTCAATGGAATATGCACATATTTGATATTTTAATATCAATTGCC
The DNA here is from genome assembly GCA_034780555.1 of Coelogynopora nodosa. NCBI lineage: Eukaryota > Metazoa > Platyhelminthes > Proseriata > Coelogynoporidae > Coelogynopora > Coelogynopora nodosa. Next base: position 8,922 of record JAUZND010022651.1, on the reverse strand, counting down.
CTTGATTGAGTCCCTATTCACTAACGCATTAAAAAGCAAAGACGCGTCTACGCAAAAATAATGCCGTTATTTAAATTATGATTTTTTTTCCTTATCGGTATTATAACGTTGACATTCTGAAACATAGGGCTGCTAATGTTTTATTGGTTATGACAGTAGAACATTATTTTGTTTTTGTACCCCATATATTATGACAAGTGTCATCTCGTTCACAGCCAGCGTATCCATAGGAATTTGATCGAAAGTCTAAACAATGCGATATTGAAAATGAGAGAACTGATAATAGAAAAACAGATTATTTTTGGCTTTGGCTCATAGAAACTATTTAGAGAGACTATCTATAAGTCAAGGTTTCTCTGTCTTGGACATTTGATTAGGCACATGCCCGTAAAAGCTGATATTGTGTACTCTATCCATATATCCATAGTAAATTATTATTATGGTAGAAATAATTAAGATATTGTTTATATGTATTTGAGAAGTTTTATATCTATTCGCTGGTTTTACATAGAGGCTTGACGTATTCTAGAATACGGCAAAGTTATGATATAATGCTAGCAGTATATAATATGTTATTAAGAACTGCTTATTTGGTTTTATGAATTATTTGAGTCCTTGAATAAAGTCAGTGTGTAGTGTACCTTAGTATACACTGTGACTTTTAATCAGTAAAGCCAAAAAAAGTTAATTTTGATCAGTTAAGCCGTCTATTGAAAATGACAACATGATTTTGTATCAATTTTTTTAATGGATGAATAGACTGAACTGTGTTGTAATGGATCTCAGCATTTTATTACTTCTTAGTATTAACTATTATTCAATGAAGATGTGGCGATTAGTTTGAAGAACATTTAATTATCATTATCCATTATAGGATGAATACATAGATCATCATTGTTTATCATGCTTATCAATTAACATTGAATGGATGTATATAGCATAATGAATTTATATGCATATAATAAATTTGTTATTAACTATTAATCCACAGTCACATTTTGGTTATAGTACTGTATAGAATATAAAAGATTTTAAACCAATAATTATTTTTTAAATAGTATTTTAATATTATTATACGTTGGGATGTGGGGTGGGCTTATATTTTTTGTACCCACTTATAACATTAATGGATAGGTGGGTACAAACACCAACCTGTACGTTGCGCTACGAGTGTAACCGAGTGTTTAATAAATAATAACTGGGGAAAATAATTCATTGAGTTACTATAGTTAGCATTATTCTGTCTACAATTTTTATATCAAGTGTAAAGTTGTGTGGTTCTCGCCAACACTAACAGTTAATGATATACGTTATTTTTATGTATAACGTTTTGATATGTTAAATCAATGATATTTTTTTCCATAAATATGATGTAATTTATAACTTTTATTGATGCTGTGTTGTGTATATTTCTACATGTTGATATATTCGATTAAGCAGTAGTCATTTATGCCTTACCAAGTAGTAGCTATGTCCTTATTAACGGTATAACCAAATTGAATTCAAATGTTTTCATCATGTAAATTTTTAGAATTGGTAAAGTTATAGAAAACAAGGAAAAACTTAAAGAAAGAAATAAATTCGAAAATTATTTTAGACATTATTGACGAAACTGATTAATGTAAAATTCGAAAAACTTGTAAAAAAATCATTTTTTATGAAAACTCTAATCTTTATAAAATTTGTTATTAAGACATTTTTATTTTTAAATTAAACTTTTGAAATACTAATCTAGTATACCTCATTACCTACTCTAAAATATAAAAATATTTAAATATCAGCGACGAACATATGTTAAATTTAACAAATTTAAAATACGCTTTCAGCAGTCACAGACGTTTTATTTTTCCCGTCTTGTTTAATTACATATATATTTATACTCAATTTATTATTTACGCTATATCTGATTTTCAAGTTAAGTTCATGCAAAGACTGTCAAAGGATTTCACTGTTTTTTATTCCAACTGTATCGTATTAGCACATATATAATAAATACCATCTTTAGACTTTGATATTTTGTGTACATTTTCAACAAATAAATTATTTTATCAAAAGTCACTGTTATATTTTGTTAACATATTGTTCGAGATGCATAAATATGAACATTATATGACCTGTACAGTATATAAAACCTGTAAAACACAGTGAACCATTTTAAATGTGTAACCAACAATACATAATATAGCAGTTACAGAACATTGTGTGGGTATCTTATTATTTTAGCTAATGTGTTGTTCCTTACCTGTGTACGTGTGTTCTTCCCTAGCCGCCTTTCTCACTGCGGCTTCCAATCGATCGGGCCAAACGCATTCGAGCTGATGCAACTTGTCACCAGGATTGATCTTAGCCACAATCGACTGACACGACTGGAAGCCAACACCTTCACCAGTCTGGCCTCATTGCGCACACTGCTGCTCGACCACAATCACATCACCCAAGTTCGCTCACCTATCTTCACTAGACTCAACAAACTCAGGACTCTGTAAGAAAATACGATGTATAGGTAGAGTTTCTGAAGAGGTTCATAGTAAACTAACTAATTATAATATAGTGTCTGCAATGTTTGCTACGTGTTTGTTCTACAAAAATATCAATTTAATTAACATATATTGTAATGTTAGTACTTCTCCACAAATATTCATGAGATTGATAAGTCTGATTTGCAATTAGGATAACCATGTTATAAACACAATTTTTTTTCTATAGGGTTGTTTCTCACTTTGCCACGAATAGCTTTCTTCACATTATTTCTAGAAATTGTTAAAAAAAATTTTTTTTTAATTCTGTCAATTTAGTAAAGTTTTCAGGAAATTTAAAGAATAAAAATGGCTAGAGTGTCGTACTAATGTTGCATTATTGTCATTAAATGTCATACTAACTGAACTTTTATAATCTATGTTAGAGTAACCATTATTTAATTTTGTATATAAAACTAAGTTATTTAACAAGATATTTCTTATTAAAATATTTTGATTATATCTTCAATGTTTGTCTTGAATTGTCTTAAACAGTAAGCTTACTTAAGTAAGATTAGTAAACTTAGTATTATTTCAACCAACTTTTTGTATGTGCACTCACTGACATGAAAAGTGTTTTAAATTTGTAACTTTGATATTGTCTGATTGTATCGCTCGGTATAGACGCTTCTCTAAAGTTGCCAATCTGGAGTTTCATGGCTGGCGCCATTCACCAAGTCTCTTGTAAACATTCTAGCATAATTCATTTGTTACATTAATTTTGACTTTTGTTATACTTTTTGCTTCTTACTTATTGTTTCTGTAAAGTGGTTTACATAAACATTACTTTTCTTCGGGTAAATCGAGAATTCAAGAATGCTTTTAGAACCGAATATACATTTTCGTTACAGGAGAATACCTTGTCTAATTTTGGATTACTACAGTTACAAACTAATTTTTCTAAGAAGCAGTGCATCAGGCATTAGTTAACTCCCTTGATTGCTTATTCAAATAGGCGCCACTATTCTAGAGTCATCCTGAGTTACTGTCTGACGGACTGAACGAATACTGTGAGGTATATTCATTGACATAATGCTTAATTAATTCTTCAAGGGTGTTCCTCTTTGCGTCATCTCAATTGTCAATTTCTAAGTTGACTATAGGGTTATTTTAATATTGCCAATTTTTATCCCGTTAAAACTGTTTCCTATATTTAAGAAAAAATTCGCTTTATTTCAAACCGTTAACTTATGTAGTTATCATTCATTTAAAACTTAAATAACTTTGTTTGCTGGATTTCTCCCACTTATTTACTGCATTCTAAGATGACGTTGTTTATAAAGCTACATGATTTCCCTCAATTACTGTAAATACTATATTTTTTTATTGATCAATTTTTGTTTTAGTCAACACTTGTTTTAGACAAATTAAATACTGCCAATCTCAAACATAATGTTTTTACATGATCAACAGAATGTTCCAAAATCTATAATATGTTTGACATTTTGTTCAGTATTTTAAGATCGTGTAATGCATTTAAAACATAATTGCATTACCCCTGTTATAGCCTATACATAATTTTCCATACTGTCGAAACGGAAAAATGCAATGTTCAATGCTCAGCATTTTATTAGTTAGAAAATGTAGAAAAACAAGCCGATAATACTGATGTAAATTTAATACTACATATATTATTCTTCGTTAAAATGTATTTCACAAATACATTTTTTGTGTAAATATACTCTAGTAGGATATCTATCTTATTACATGGATAACATATTTCGTAAGTTATGTATGTTCATATTAAACTGAATAAAACTGAAACATGCAATGGAAGCGGCGAAAAGGAATAATAACTATAAAAATTTATAGAATTTTGTAATGTAATCAATCTATTTCACATTGCTAGATTGTATAAATAGTTTTATTTGTATCATTACATTGCATGTTTCAGTTTTATTCAGTTTAATCTGAACGTACATACGAAATATTATGTTATCCATGTAATAACTATAAGATATCCCTCCCACTGAAGTAATAATAAAAACAAACATGCGTAATAATTTAGCTTACCCCACTATCACAAAGTGCACATGCAATGTCTATTTAAATAACATCTATATCGTATTATGAATAAAAAGCCACATATGAAACAAACAAAATAAATATGAAACAACATACTCCGAGAAAGACATGGTTACATCGAGCATTTGTTATTAATTGAAATATACTTTGAGCATTATCGTTTTTTTTTAAATTACCTTTTGTATTAAAATATTTTAATAGAAAACTACTATAGTTTATATATATTAGTATTTGCAAATGTTTGTATTTTCTCACTATTCCTAAAGCTGTATAGGGGGGCACTATGACTCGTGACAGACATGGTTCCTGTCACATCATGGAATGATGGTCCTCTATCTTACATTTGACGATTGTCCCTTTGTACAGATCCTTGTCCCACAATCGGCTAACTGGACTCCAAGTGGAGGATCCTGGTAATATGATGTCCTCCATGAAACAGAAGGCCGACTCACGTCTCGGTTCACGGTCACAAGTCCAGAGTTCAAATCCTCTGAAAGAGGCTATCGAACAAGGTGAACTGCCTCAATTGGATCCTAAGATTAATCTTGGAATACTGGACAGGACCAATGGACTGTTTTCAGACCTAAATCAACTTATTCAACTCAACTTATCCAATAATCTACTCTCTTCAATTAAGGTAACATTTATTTCTTACCTTTATTTGTACATATTATTTATATATTATATAGTTTGGACCTTATCTGTTATAAAATGCGTTAGAGAACATTGTTAATATCATTTTATATAAAATCAAGAGCATCAATTATATATTTCCTTGCTACTACTATTTAATTAGTAAAGGTGTCATAATTCTAATTGAATTTGGAAATAATATTTGATCTTTATTAGCATTTTTATCACAATATTAGTATACTATCCATATATTATGTTATATACATTTTTATTGATAGATATCGGTGAAACTTATGCATTTTCCTATCGGTACTCATATATCAGAGCGACGATTTGACCGGCTTGACTGAACTAGTGGCTTTAGACCTCTCCAGCAACCCCCTGAGTCAAATCAAGACTGGAGTATTCTGTAACCTGCCACGTCTCCGACATTTGCTTCTTGACTCGGATCAGCTCATCTGTGATTGTCAGCTGGCGGATACAACCGTGTGTTTACAGGAGAAGAAAATAGAGGTGATGAGGGGCGGAATATGCACGAAAATTTAGATCAACGAGTCATATATTAGCCCACACTAAATTGAAACTGATTTTTAAGCCATTATGGACACAACCTTAACTGTATATTTTAATGAAATATATTATCTATCAGTGTTGTAAAACTCCAACAGTAGTTATCTAATTTTTTACTCAACAGAAGAGTATTTTATTATTGATACGTTTGCATTCCAGGTAATGTTATATGTCCAAATATAGGTATATTTCCGAACAAACTTGAAAAATATATGCAATATTGTCATCGTCTGATAGTTTCGGATAAGACTGATTTAGTAACTAATAGTTAACATTTTTTAAAAGAACGTAAATGTGCATTTTACGACCTTCGCGCAAATAATGGTGTCTGCAACAGTTGAGTTGATAACATAAAGCTATGCTCTTATGAACTAGAATGGAAATGAATTAGTATAAAATAGTGTTACACGATATATAAGTTAATTTTGTTTATAGTATTAATTTATAAAAGAGATGTGTAATTATCAAGTTAGATGATTTTTTTAATTTCACAAATACAGTACATTACACTGTTAGTAAGAGATTCAAGAGGTATAAGAAATTTGCTCGTCTTACCGATATCGTACACTACTAACGGTATTATACTGTATGCTGTAAATATTATTAATATTACAGTGTGTATTACAATAATAAAAAATATTATGGTCTGTGTTGGTTCATATCAACATTATTCAAACAAATGTATTGTTTATATTACAATAGTTCGCAACAGCAAAATTTATAAATATGAACCCAAATATAACTTGAATTTATATTCATTGAAATAATTGACTTTTGACGCTTCATCTGGTTAATCTCTTTACCTCGTCCACTTGGTGCAGGTGTCCGGACGGTGTTCCCGACCGTCATCTCTGTCCGGTCAACCACTCCTCACCGTGTCCGCGCACGAGTTGGAGGCGCTGGGCAATTGCGGCCCTCTGGACTCCTCCGTACGCCTGATTACCAACGCCAACCACCACTCCACCGCAACCCCGTTAGAAGGAGGCTCGGACACCATGGGCGACGAGCCGGCCAGTACCTCGGACTGGGCGCTTCTCGGGAGTAATCTCACCCTGGAGTGCCGTGTTACCCTGCCGGCTTCACCTCCCCTGACCTCCATCGTCGGCGGGAGACAGAGGCGGCCTCATGTTCGCTGGGAGCGGTCGCTTCTCGTCACTCGAATGCCCAGTGCTGCTCGGCTACGAGAGGAGAGTGTAGGTGACGGCGGCAAGGAGGGGGCGGAGGTTGTCTGGAAGACGGAGACAATCCTGGGAACCGAGGGGGGTCGTGTAGACCTGTTGACTCCGCTGGCCAAGTTGTCCTTTGATACTGGTGAGAGTGGCTCATGGTTTCATGATCTTTTGTTTGCATGAATGTTATCGGGAATTTATTTTATTGTTTCGTGTATTATACAATTTTTGCGTATATTGAGGATTTATACAATTATTAGAATCTACGAATCCCAGAATTTATTTATTAATGGTTAGTTTAAGAGCAATAAAATGGGGAATTTACTGCATGTTATTCACATAAGTAGTTAAATCAATTATTTATTAGTACTATCAACCAAATCCATTAAATGGTAATATTTAAATTTATTTTCAGTTTAATCAATAAAAATGGCCTAATGAAATAGTTGTATAGCGATTATTTTAATTTAATATTTTTTAAATTTTAACACAACTGAGTTGAATTATAATACTTTTAACCAATGTTGGCTTTTGTGATATCTACTGATTATCTAATAAGGTGAAAACTTAATTTTTTGCGATAAAGTTTAAAACTTTATTATTATTATAATGAAGTATTCATAATAGCATATATGATATTATTATGATTATATAATATTGATTAGCGTCTAATATCCTTTACATTCTTATTTTATAGATAGTGCATCAATAATAATGAATGTATGATTTGTCATCTTTTACATCCACTATGCTCCGCTCTATGACTCATAGTGGCCCTAATCTTTCTATCTCTCAGGAACGGTCGTATCGGTTGGAAGTTCCTTCAACGAGTCATTAATGCCGCCCCGTGATCAGCTGGATCGCTGGTACAGTCTGCTACAGATCAATCCGGTCAATCTGAACGATGAAGCGAGATATCGCTGTGTCGTCAGACTGCCCGAGGATGTTGAGAAGGTTGCTGTCTCGGAGATAAAAGTTTACAGTGAGTCGCCGAGTTTCTCGCTTGTTTAGTCAGTCTATGTCGGTGATATTCACGGAGAGTTAGTTCGTTGTCCGTTCTCGACAAATACCACCAACATAACTATAAAAGAAAAGGAATGATTCACTTGAAAGACACATATCAATATTGAATTCCAAAATCAGTACTCTGTAAATAATATTGTGTTGTCAATGCGTGATAAAATTAAACTAGTATGTTAAGATGTATGGACGCGTACACTATTATGTTAAATTTGGTACGAAAAGTTAACAAGTCGCAATTTATTGTTGATTGTTAACATGACATGAAGACCACTATGCAATAGCCAGGGATGTATCTTACCAACATTACTAGTTATTTATGGTTAGGTTATATATAATACACAATGCATATTAATTCTTTAGGTTATAATAAAAAATAGTTATAATTATTTCTTTCCTGTATTATTATTATTCATTTCCTATATTTGAATCAATTTTCATGTTACAAAATCCTTCTATTTTCATTAAATGTTTTTGATTAACTATGGTATATTTTCTTGTTAAAAATATACATTATTCGTCGGAAGTGGTCTCATATTTGTCCGGTTTATTTGCTAAAAATCTAATTTAATATAACTTTGTGTCGCCCTGCTCCATCAGGTGAGCCCGTGTTCTTCTCCGTGCCGGGCCGGGTGATCTCCGTTCTAGAGGCGGACACTGTGGAGATCAAGTGCGGTGCTATGGGCCGGCCACAGCCCACAACAGCCCTCCGCAAGCTTGGCGCGTCCGACTTCCCGGCGGCCAAGTCACGGCGCATCAATGTCTACAAGAACGACGCCCACTTCTACATCACCCGGGTGCGCAGGGTCGACGCCGGCCGCTATGTCTGCCAGAGTTCCAACCAGGCCGGTCGGATATACTATAACTTCACGCTGCACGTCAACAGTGAGTTATTCTTCTGTCTTCCGTACACAGGGCTCGAAATTTTCCGGATTTATCCGGATTTCCGGATTTTTGGGTATAATTTTAATCATTTTTTAGATAAGCAA
>JAUZND010022640.1:0-25018 GCA_034780555.1 Coelogynopora nodosa | reverse complement strand
ACACAACCTATTTATCGTCGTAACATTTTGTACATATATATTAATTCTTATTGTTTCAACATTAATGTAAACATATTCCTACTGAACTAAATGTATTTTTATACTTATATTGTATTATATATTTAATGTACTATAATTTTTTTTATAAAAAGACATTTTTCAGTTGCACCATAGCTTCCTATTCCTGGTGCTTGTTATACAAATATACGCTTATTATTATTATTACAACGTCTATACGCAGTTCAAAATGTCCGTTCAGTGAATTACTTTTAAGCTGCTGTATACGGATGTGTAAAAATATTCTTATTTAACATACAATCTACTTATAAGTAGCAAGTTAGAAAACATATTTATTATTTTAAAATATTTAAATGACTAATTTAAATCATTACTAAATAATTGAAAGTATTAGTTAATCATAATTTTAAAAAAATTCTTCCAATTTAATTGTTAACCATTTATATTAAATAATGTATAATTTTTTATTAATGAAAACTCTATAATATTAAATAAAAATATATTGATATTAACAATTCTATTCTAGCATTTAAAGGCACCATTAGTAGGTCTACCACTGCTATAGGTAAATTTTATACAAAAAAGACAGATTAACCACATATTATATATACCTATATAACAATAATATATTCAAGAAATATAAAACAGTAAGTATATAAATACTTACAATTATTAAAAATAATGAGTACAGTAAAATGTAGAAAATATCTTGAGTAATAGAAAATGTTATGAATTAGCCGGAGCATATACTGTATGTACATTAATAGTGGTGCTGGTGTTCCCTGTTTTTAACATGCTTCATCACCTCCTGCACTGCTAGCTTAAATTCTCTGTCCGACACGAACCTAACACTGTATATATATACAATATAATGTGTCTTTTAAACGACTGTTTCCTTCCTTGAGAACTGTCTCATTCTCATCGATTTTACGTTTCCGGCTTAACAATGTTTGCCAGAAGGGGTTGCATAAAATGAACAATTACGCGCCTCGTTATATTTGTGACACCTTTGCCTCCAGTCAGGGATAGCTGCTTTGCCTGAAGAAAATACAAATATCCAAATTTTCAATAACAAAATCAACATGAAACGGGTCCGACAAACATTAGCATTTTTCAGTGACCCTTGAAAATTTTCCAATTTTCAATACAACTATAACGCCTATTGATTAAAAATATATATTCAAAACATACTATAAAATATTTCGTGAACTACAATTTATCGAGCTTGGGATTCTGGACTAGATGTAATAGGCAATAAATATTTGATAAAACCAAATTGTCTGAAATTTCATAAAGAGTCGTCTAATCACATCCTAAACAGTTCCTTAACGTTTAATAATTCGAAAATAATTTTCGGTGATATATAATAAATTAAGCTGGGGAACACGTGAAAAAATTGATTCCTGATAAAGTTGCACAAATAAATTACAATTATCTCCATTACGTATTTTGACCCGTCTTAGAAACTGTAATATGGATACTTTTTTTCGGAAGGAAACTAACAATTCATATTTGTATTGTTAACTACTTAGGTTAATTAATTAGGTATAGGCTACATTATATTACTATACATGTACATACAACTTTTTTAATGTATGATACAGATAACGTAATAAAATCTATATGCATCAATTGAATGTTACAAAATTGATAAAATCTTTAAATAAATATGATCAGCTAAAAGATATAATTAATACAAATTTTATAATAGGTGATAAAAATAAAATAAAAAATCTACAACGTGTAGTATATTTTTAAAGTAAATAACTGGACTATAGGCAAATTAAAAACATGATTAAACTATATAATTTCTTCTTTCTGAAAACAATACACTAACAGCAAAATAAATAAAAAATCATAATGAACGCAATGTGAGAAATGTACAACCTAGATGTTCTTTAGTTTCTGCTGATGGATTTAGGGATGTGTCAATTTCTGATTATTAATTATGAATATATATTATACAGTAATCAGCTTTAATTTAAAAGTCAACTGCATAAAAGTAATCTTGAGAGAAAAAGTAAACCTACCAAATTATCAATGTTTATGTCTTGCTCCATGCAGACAGTTAGGTGCAAAACATCTTCTGGAGTCCCTATAATGGCAAAGAGACAGGAAGATCCAGCTCTACTCCCCTTTGTACGGTAATAGCCGCTAACGGGCGATTAGTAGCCTCTACGGTCTGTCGAATTTCAATCAGTTCCAAGAGAACCGACCATTGAAAGGACTTAAACATTTTTGTGATAAAGGCAGAAAACGCAGGTATGGCAAACATGAAAAATGGTTAGTAAGAACAATTATAGTTTTTAATAATTAATGCATTAATATTAATGTAAACTAACCCAGTACAATAATTAATTTTACAAATTAACAGTAGGTCTATAATTTTTAATCTGATGAATGAAAATGAAAAATCTAATAACTTAAAATGATTTACATAAAGCACAAATATGTGAAGTCCACAGCGTATATACAATAACATATTTGTTTCTAATTGTATATGTACTCTATGTTGAAGCCCTTCTAGACTGCTTTATGTTAATTACAGGCAATTGTTATATTATATAGTCAAATGTATAATTAATACAGTCCTTAATAATTACTTAAGAAAAAAAGTAACATTTAATTTTAATAACTGAATTAATTAGTTCAATCCTTCACTATTTTTTTCTTTATTGTGTATAAACATAATTCGTTATAAATGTATTCGGAATTAAGCTTTTTCTTTTGGTACAATTAGTCAAGTATGGTTGATTAGTCTAATTAGAACATTTATTATACAATAAATCAACCAAAAAAGTGAAAATAAATGTACATTTGCTTAATAATAGTATAATAATGTTTCATACGATAAGTATCAGAATATGAGGTTATACCTATGTGCATAATTTTACTACTAAAAATTATCTATTAGTAGTAAAATGAATAAAGTAAAAAAGATAATTTATAAATTAACAGAATTATTTTATAATTGATGAAAGACTAATCAAAAGAATAACTATTGTCATCATAAGAATGAAAACAGTGCAAAAAAACAACAAAAAAGTTTCGGCGAATTCTATATTAGCCTAATTAATACAGTTTGTAAAAGTTTAAAATAGTGAAATTTTAAAACTTTTTATTACATGATTATCAAAAGATACAATATGAACAATATGATAATATGTGTTGTGAATGTATAAAAAATAAGAATCATTATCAGTAGGCCCTAATTGAGAAGCGAGTATTATTATTCATATATAGTTTATATTGTCTACACTTTTCAAAATTATTAGGGATGAGTCCACTAGAATGTATCGTTTTAGTACACAATCATCAGCAAGATTGGAATTCACTGTTGGGATTCACAAATTCTATTTACAATTTGCTTCAATGGTAAATAAGTTTAGCGGAGCCGTCTCTTTAAATAACTAATTTTGCTGCAAATTTGTCATGATGCCCATGTCTTTCACAATCTTGAGTCAAGTGCATTAATTAATGAACATTATAAACTAACACTGACTGGTCATACACTGTACATACACTATAGGCTTACAAGTAGAAACAAATAGTCGTAAACGTTCATTAACAAATTCCAAAAGTTGAAAATATCTGTCTGGGTCACAAATACGGATATAGCAGTATGCAATATTATAAAGTTCTTGTAAATAGAAGTATAGATGCTGTACCTTTCAAAACAATGAGTCCAGTAAATAATAAATTCTGTAGCCTTCCAATGTTTATATACAGATAAAGAGCGCATGGCTTTATTGAAAAAACAAGTGGAAAAAAGACAGACAGATTCAAACGTTTTTCTGATGGTATACGATATAGATGAAATATGAGAAGAAAATCTGGTTTTAAGTGGAGTAAAAAGCCAAAACATGATATATCCCTAACCATATCAAATTGATATATTAATAAATCGATATACCCATATTGAATAGGTATTTGAGTAAGTGGAGATATACCCTTATAATGATTAATATCAGACTGATTTCTAAATGAATTATTATCTCGTTTCATTTAATTGAAAATCACACGTCCATGCACGTTGGTCTCCAAAAACTGTACATTTATCACAAGTAGAATACCCATTAGGGGCCTTAATACATTTAACAAAAGCTCGTGTAGGACTATCACAAACGACAGATTTTACATTGAAGACATGATGCAATTCATTCACTTCCTTAACAAAATCAATCAGAAATAGTAAAATGTCTGGGTTTAGACTCACCACAATAAATAGCCACAATAAAAGGATTTGATCCATTAAGAGCCTTAGGCCAACATTGTGTGTTGAGAACTTTAATAAAGAGGCAGCCCATCTATGTTTATGGAAAGTCGACAATATAAAAAGTATCAGAGAATTTGTAAACACCAAACATTTTTATTTACCAGAATTCATCTTTGTACATATTGTATGGCGCTTTGTCTATAATAAGGTTCACCATCAACAGCTAAATCTGGATGATTTGGTTTAAATATTATTAAAAGAATTGCCCGAGATGAATGAGTTATGTTGTTTTGCAATGTCCAATTAAGATGTTTTCGACAATTCATCCAACAGAACAGAATCTACTGAAGTCACAGAATTATCATCAGAAAAAAAGTATTCTTCTGAAAAATAAAACAATATTAAATGTATTAAACAGTATTTATTTAATAAAAAATTTTACGTATAAAAAATTTATCATTTTCTCTTGGTAAATAAAAAGATTATTTTATTAATTAAATAAAATGTAAATTCACATTAGTTAGTACTATCACCAACAGAAAATAGTTTGAATTTATTCCACCAATGATATAGTTATATCATTTTATAGAAATTAATTATTTTAGTTATTTGTCATACTAAGAAAATTGCGCTCAGTGTTTTTAACAAAAATGGGAATTTTTTATGTATTATAGAATATGTATTTAATGTGCTAAAATAATACTATCAAATGCATATATATCTATACATTTTTTTTAAATATAAGATTAATGCCAATGTTTTGAATAACTAAAATAGTAAAAAAATTAAATTAAATAAAAAAGTGTTTGAAAAAGCGCTTTCGATATATTTATTAAGAGGCTTTCCTCAGTTTCTATATAAGAAATAATTATAGACGTTTTGAATGATCACAAAATAATATCCGAGTCGCAATTAATATCAATTATAATATCCATTAATTGTAAAACTTTAACTATTATACTTTTCCATTGCAAAAAGGTTGCATGGTATAGCTAATTGTTAGAATTATGTCCATATTGGGTTATTAGTTGTTCTGATCAGATAATAAAAATTACATTATAGTTATATAGAGAAACATCTACGAATTATGTTCACAATTCATATTAGTCAGTGTTCCGAGCAGACGAATTTTTTTTACACAAATATACACTATAAGCCCAAACAATTTTGTTCCGATTAACCGGTAATTTTAACTAGCCGGACTATTTATTCTGTATTTGTTCAGAAAAAAGTTAATAAGTCAAAAGAGAAATCACAATATTGACTATTTTAATGAATAGCAAATGTAACATGTAATAAAACCGGTTGTTGTATTTGTACGAGAATATTATATAGGCCTATTCGTACGTACAAAATAATATAAAACGTAAATTTTATTAGAATTTTGTATACACTATGAATACAGTCGATGAAACAATTCAGTCATACAAATATTCCCCATATTAAGTTTGTTACTTATAATATAAAGAAAGTATATCATTAACACTGTCAGATTGGTGAGTTACAACAGTTCTATCAGTGCAATGTCTTTTGACCTTCCGAGAACACTCTTCGCTTGAATTCCGGACGTTTGTTTCAGTACGTCTTAGTGCCAAATAGACACTCACTTCAGTAGTAAAAATAAACTGAAAACTCTTCCTGATAGCAATTGAAGCAGGAGTTGGAGGTTCAACCCACGAATTGGCAATATTGGCAAACCATCCTTCGTTACACCATTGTTTAGTGGCATCGTCAGGACGGAATGATGTATTAATTGTCCATGAATCCAAATATTGCTGGCAATCACTCGGCTACAAGAGGAAAAATAGGTCAATTGGAACATGGGATATTAATCTATTTTTTAATTATGATATGAATAAAACAAACGCAGGAAAAAGTGACATTGTACAACGTAAACTATTACGCTGTATACATTGTGGTACTAAAATGGGATAATAAGTTATTGTAAATGTTATATGTGTATTATAAGCACATAGGTTGCAGCTTAGTTGAATACCCAATAGTAAAACTTAAACACTACATTTTGTTGCGTATTCCTACCTATATTTAATTATACTAACTACAAAAAATGGACACCATACAGAAACGCACTACAAATGTGTAACTTTTGCACCTTTCCAAGTACGTTGTGATGCGTTATTCAATGTCACACAATGTACTTCGAAAGATACAGCAGGCTACGAGGAAAGATGTGACATTCGTCGTAGTCATATAATCTTCTCGTCTTTCTGGAGAATCTTTAAATAGATAATAGATCAATAATTTTTTTTATCAATCTACACTACTAAACACTGTCTGGGCTGAAGGCATTGTAAACTAATGTATGTGAAGGCCACAAAATTCGCTATATGCATCTGTTCAATAGTTACGTCGTCATCGTCGACAAGTTCTTTGCTGATCACAGATAGAACTTTTAATTGAAATTGGAACTCTCCATTGAAAACTGAAAAAAATTGGTTGCCAATTTTCTTATTTAGCATATTTTATATATTTTATAAATTAGTTGTTTATTTATAAGTTACAATTATATAATTGTCAGTTTCATGTATGAATAATCGGTCCTATACATTTAATTACATTGAAAAATAACACGAAAAGGTTCAAAGGCAAAAATAAATTTCTGTAACGCGGACACTATACATCAGGCGTGGCAATTTTTTACAAACATATGCTAATCCCGAATAGAAGCTAGTGGCAACAAATTGCCTACAACATGTAACTTTACCATAACACTTCTACATTTATTTTCTAAAACATGAAGCGATATAAATCACGAAGCAAATATTCTCGATTTTCGTACAAACAATGAATCACCAGTTCCGACTTTTAAAATACTATAGTAGGGTGTATTTACGTAAGACACTATAATATTGCACAAAGGATGCTGTTCAACGATTCGGAACATTCTATAATACAAATGCTCTTCTTTAGATATGTTAGAATTGTTATGATAAAATCTCTTCCTTCCGAAATCAGAGACCCTCGGTAGATGTCGAAGAAGGGGTTACGTAGTGTACTGACCTTTCTGATGAAACTGAAGGATAGAAGGCCGTAGACATCTAAGTGTCGAAAATTATCACACACATTTTCATAGTTGGATAACTGGTGTGTATACCTAGTACATTATAATCTTGTAAAAGACTACTGTATATCACTGCACTGATGATTGTAAAATTGCCATTTGAATGTTTTAAAGATGTCCACAAAATTCCTTCGAGAATATTTTACTATAGTTGTGAGCTTGGAGGCACTATCGACGTTGATATCTAATAAATGTAGATATTTTTCACTTCAACTTATGATTTAAAATATCCAGGAAGTGCGCATCCGTACAGTTAACTTCTCCATTGAAACAAGCTTGTAGATTCTAGCCAAGAGACCTCTACTTTCTGAGCATCAAAGTATTATCCCTACACATGATTGAATAATTAAAATTTATTTAAATTAAAGTAAGCTTACCACAATAGATGTATCATTTAAAGATATAACTTTTAAAGAACGCAGCTTGATAAGAAATGGTAACGCTTTTGAATCCAAATAAGGATTACCTGAAAATTGAAAACATTGATTTTTAAATCAATATTGACAGAAAAAAGTGTAGTACATTGATAAACACTTTGTTAACCTATTGATAGATAGGGGGTACATACTCCCCATAAATGTAATTATGTTCAGAAAAAGTTATGAAGCTGAAAATCAGTACCTACATATTAGAGATAGTCTAGGTTAAAATAGTTAATTGGATACCACAGCTTAAATTTACTATAGGAGTAATGCAAAAACATTTTAATATTTAATCCAATGTAATATAAATAACAAAAACACTCCGATGCAGCTATTTCATTAAATATGTTGCAATTGTGTATTGTGCACAATTGGGAACTAAGTATATAGATGTACCAGATAAACCGATGGTGAATTAAATATAGTTAAAAAAAGTTAACTTAGTAAAATATAGAAAAACGTTTACAATTTTTTAACGATTGAAATAAATGGAACGGGAAAGTTAATGAATATTTTTAACGCAGGCCTAGTTATCGATTGCGCTTCTTAGAATTTCAAAAGTTAGAATATTTAATAACATCTGGTAAATTTTTACTGATAATTTGTCACCCATTACTTTGCGATAAAGGGTAGGCCAAATAGATGCAAAATGTCGCATTAAAGATATGAATCGAATTTGGTGTTTCTGGTAAAATATATTCATAAAACCTTTTTAAATATTACTTATTTTAATATATAAAAGCTAAATAAAAATAAATATATTATGACTGTATCAATACTATGCCATATATTAGTGATTTTAGATAGAAATATTTGTGAAAACTCATTGAAAATACTTATAAATCTGTATGCTACCTGCGCTTATTTAGAGTGCAATACAAATAGAAAACCATTAAATAAACAGCCAACTATCACGAATAGGCGTACATATAATGGCTTTTTAAAATAAAAACCATAAAATATTATTTGCTACAAAACTTATATGAACTTATTTAAATTATTCTATAATTATAAATGCTATATACAAAACTACAAAAAACAGTTTTTATGAAACATGGAAGGCAATATATAAGTTAGTTGTCTTGGTGAAATTTAAGCTCGGAAACAAACTAAATAAAAGAGTATTTATAGTTATAATTTACAATAACATTGTTTGTTAATTGTCCTTTTTCCTAATATTAGATTCTATATGACAACTATCATTTGCTTGCATTTCGTACAATATACAATGCGTTCTAAATTTAAATTCACGGTAATTTTCCACTGATTCTATTTAAAAAATAATAAGCTTACCTGACAAATCAATTTCTTTCAATGAACAGGGATTCTTAAACCGAAACCCAGCTGTTAAAGATCGGACAGCTTCAGCGGTGATCCAATTTTTCCTAATACTGAGTATTTCTAACTGCTTCATTGAACCGATTATTTGCAAAACTGAGTAATCATCAGTTATAGAGCATCCATCCAAATTGAGATGCGTTAATGATTGACATTTGGGTAGAAATTCTAAAAATGTAGCCAAGCAGGTAGGCTTTTGACAAAAGGTAAGACACCTCATAAATTCTTCCCGATATGCTTCCATGAACAACTCAAATGTAGATATCAACCAATTATTCTTAGAAATATCATTTTTAAATTTTGAAATATATTTGGAAAATATTTTTTCTCCGATGTGTGACGGAATGCCAATCAATGAATCGACTAGACCAATGTTATTAGCAATACAAGTACAACAAATATCTAGTAAGAGTTGTGGGGAAGAAAATTCCATTCCGCTATGAAAAATATCTGAAAAGGAACAGATAATAGAATTATAAATAAATCAACAATCTTTAATAATATGATTAATTCTGTAAGTACTAGATACTTTAGTTAAAAAAGCAATACATTTATTTATTAAAATAATAAAATCTCAAAGTTTTGAAAGAAAACAAAAAGATCACAGAACAAAAAGAGAAAATAGCTACCTGTTATTCTAACTAAAATGTATTAAAATCAATTTCAAAATATGTGGTGACTATCGTGATATCAAAATATCAATCCAATGCTTTTGAACAATTATTTTGTACTCACTTTTGAACAATTATTATATGAAACACTAATGTGCTTCTACATAATTGTATAAAGGTGAAACAACTTGTGAAGTAAATCAAATTTATTAAAATGATAAGTCATTTGATAATATATTTTATCAAGTACTAATTAAATATGAATAGTTTTTTAATGTGAATTTGACAAATCATAAAATGTCCACCTTCATCTGCTATGAAGTGGGTCACTTAGGAGCAAATGTCTGACATTAATTGTCTACCGTCCTTTGGTAATAAATCTGTTTAAATTGTCAATAGTTTTTGGTTTTCATGTCTTGCATAATTCATTGCAGAGACCAACATAAACTGCTTAATTCATATAATTTACAATTGTCTCCATTTCTCACTGTTATAGGATGGCCACATTTCTTATAATATGCAGCTGAATCTGTAATTTCAAATATAATAACAAGTATATGTATTTTTGACTTAAAATGTGAGTTAGTTTGAAAAGCATTTCTTCAATTGTCAATTCGGTATTTATAACTTCTGTTTACATAGTAATACTTTATAATGTGTACATGTTCAGACCGAGTTATATGTCGCCCTTCAGCCATCTGTGATGATAAATATTAATGATGTGTCTAAAATGTACTTTTCAAATTTTATTAATAACAATTGCAATTAGTATGCAATTTATAGAGTATAGAATTTACAGATTTAAGTAAATTAAAGTAATATATTTTACAATTGGGTTCAACTATTTTCAGCCATTGTGTATTAATACATATATTATATTATATATACATACATATATTAATTTAAAAAATAGGCTCACATATTTGCCAAATCAGCATCCAGAATAAACAAAACATAATTTTTATCCTTATCAGTATTGTCAAATTAGGTAATGTATATGACATGTTCCCTTGGTCATATTATATAAAGTATATATATGTTAATGGAAATTTTTACAAATAATATTAACATTTAGACACAACAAAAAGAAGTTAATAAGTATAAACATTTGGAAACATCATGTTATATTGAAAATTAATCTATTTCTGTGAAAGCATAAATTACTATAACATACATATGTGTCAAATTAATTTTTACACCTCAGTAAATATCCACTTTATAATATACCTGTAAATGATTATTATTTCATGTTATAAAAGCATTAGAAACCAAAAAGATAGCGCATATTAAAAAAACAACTTAAGAAGTTATACATATTTTGCTAGTATTCCTATGCATATTTAAAAAGCAGAACATTAATTCTGAAAAGAAATGTAATAATATAAATATAACAGAAACTGCATTTATTATTTATTCACCAAGATAATTTTTGTGACATAATCAGCACAAATAAACACAAGGTTATAAATTTATAAGTCAGTGTACTTTGTTATATAATCGTCCTATGAATATAACGCACTATACTTGTACAGTAATAAAGGAACTTTGACTGGCTTGCTTTTTAAAGACCTAATGTCTACATTTTTATAATATTCTCATGGATAGAACCGGCTATGATATGATTGCACTATTATTAGCTTAATTTTTGAAAAAATAGTTTTTTCTATAAGAAAAGAGATCAGTATATTGTTTTTAAACAAAGTCTATTATGAAAGGCATGATACTTGTTACTGATTATGATACTTGTGATTATATTATTTGTGACTAATTAATATATACTGATGATGAAATATATCTTTTATGACAATCTATGCCTCTCAATACAAAGATTATGCAAAAACTTTACATATATTATTTTCTGTACACTGCATTAAAATAATATTTTTTATTAATTATCTATGCAATGATTTTAATGATTTCATCAATTTAATATAAACCACAAAAAAAAATTATTGAATGAAAAACACCACTGAGCTTTCGAAACTAACAAAGGTTCATCTAATTATCTAGGTTTTCTCAGGGCCGCGGATCATGGCCCCTTTTTTAAAATAAAAAATAAGATATCTCTAAATATCTAATAAAATCTGCATAGGATCGATTTCATTATCCTAACTATTTCATTTGATAAAGCACTTTTATTAGCACTTGTAATTCTATCAATAAGCTTATGGAATATTATTATTGAAAAAGAAAAGTATTGTTTATAATAAATGTGCAATGATTGATATTCTTATAAACATTACTTATGTATGTTTGACTATCAGTCAAATGAAAATCATTATTTTATATTAGCTGAATTGAGATAATCCCTACAATATAAGTCAATTTTTATATGCAAGATGGCTGTTTCTTTATACAAAATAAGTTAAATTCGTTTTAAAAATTTATTTGAAATTATTTGAGATATAATTTTTTCAAAAATGCTTTTTAAAAATAATATAATAATTGTTAATTAATTTAATAAAGTGATGAGTAAAATAAATTTGGATTGAAAACATATGCAATATTTAATTACTTGAATAAAACATGATTCTGATTAAAAAACTGATGCCTATGCCAAGCACCTGACAAAAACCTGAGCTACAGATTCCAAATAATCTGATGCTGATTCTACAAAAACTGATGCCAAGTATCTGAAATAAAACCTGATTCCAATGACATTAAATATATATTTTTAATTTATTTCATGTATTTGTTATATTTCTGGCTTCCATCAAAATAATTACAATTTTATAATTATGACAAACAGAATTAATACTCAATGAAAATTGAATACAACAAAATTACATTATAAAAAATTACCTACGTTTGTGAGAAAATAATTTTACATAGTTTTACTTCCAGCAGCCATCAAAATAACTACTATTTTGTAATTCCGGCAAATGGAATTACTTAGTATACTTACACAGTCAATGAAAATCTAAAAGTTGCCAACATTTTTTTGAAGTGCAGCAGGAAGTATAACAGCTATGTTTATTTTATTATCTATTTGTCACTTACTATACCAATTTATTTAGAATTATTATGCTACTTATATTATTTTCTTGTGTTTCAGATATATAGTCCATCACATTGATCTAAGAATCTACATTGGGCATGGTTCATCATATAACCTATCCTATATTCCCTCAATGTAGTTACAATAAATATAGGAAATGGAGCCATTAATCATTAACTCTGATTCCATTCTATTTCATTTTAATTATTCCAATTCCACTTTATTCTAATCTAACAAACTCAGGTCTCACTATGTTCAATTATAACAACTCGAATTCCATTTTCCTCTAACTATCTCTGATTTCACTATAAATTAAATTATGTATTTAGTGTCAGTATCTGTTTAATAACCGATCAATAATACTAAGGGCCCTATTTCTGGAGAACTGAGTAGTTTATGAAGTGTGCTCAATTCATCAATGACTCTTACAACATATGCTTTGATTGGGATTCAAACCCATGTCCTCTGTCATGTGCTTCCCCATTGTCAGATCAGTAAAATAAATTAATTATCTATATACATATAAATAACATGATTTATTAATTAAAATTGAAAAGTGGATGATTCTTTATTTAAAATTGAGAAGAAAATCCTACGCTTTTTCCCATTCAGAGATAGGCCACCCTTTTCTATAATAAATTCAAATTTACTATTATATTGTGCTGAATTACAAAATTATTTTATTATGCCACATTGCAATAGTAAATTATTATTGATAAGAGGTGGTTATCTAGGAACTTTCTATTTTATTCAAATGCAATATAGAATATGTTCATTAAATAATAACATATATAGGTGAGTTACCTTCATTTTGTTGTTAAATTAATTTAGTCCAAAATAATCACATTTATGAAAAAGTAAAAACCAGAAAATGATATAAAACTAATTATTTTCAAAAATTATTTGTTTGTATCAATACTCATCGTTTTTGTTTGCATTGGTTGTTTCAATGTTATACTAATGTTGTGATTTTATCCAACACTCACATAGTAAACACTGTTCAATGAAACAAATAAGTTTGTGAAACAGAAAGCAAATGTGTCTTTGTTTAACCGGATAGTCACTACAATAGATAAATTATAAATATGTTTCCTTAAATTTTATTTAATAGCCTATATTAATTTGTTTTTTTATTTCGAACTATACATAGCCAACTAACTATAGAATCAAGGTCAATTATTTGGAGTGAATAATTTATTTTAACTTATACATCATTTAATTTACAGTGAGATTGGAGATGGTTAGAGGAGAATAGAATGGAATCGAGTATGATATAAATTTTCATTGAGTATTAATGCATAAGTATAATATACATATTTCTGGTAAGTAATTCCATTTAGTGGAATTATAAAATTGTAGTTATTTTGATGATTTGCCACTTACTATATACCTATTTATTTAGAATTATCTCTAAGTGTTTATTAAAAAGAGACTTACACTAAATACATAATTTAATTTATAGTGAAATCAGAGATAGTTAGGGGAGAATGGAATTTGAGTTGTTATAATTGAACATAGTGAAACCTGAGTTTGTTAGATCAAAATAAAGTTGAATTAGAATTTAAAAAATAGAATGGAATAGGAGTTAGTGATTAATGATGACATTTCCTATATATATATATTGCTTAATTAATGGAATGGACCATATATTTAAAACACAAACAAATAATATATTAAAAGTGGCATAATAATTTTTAATAAATAGGTGTATTAAGTGATAAATAAGTAATAAACTAAATATAATTGTAATACTTTTGGCAGCCATCAAAATAACTAAAATTTTATAATTCTGAACAACTTTTATAAAAAAATTACTCAGAAATGTAATTTTTTATAATATAATTATGATATTTGTATTCAATTTTCATTGAGTATTAATGTGTAAGCATACTATAAGAATTTCCGGTAATTAATTCCATTTCCTAAAATTAGAAAATTGTAGTTATTTTGATGGCTAAATATGGTTAATAATTATAATATGGCTATCATATATATATCTAATAATATTAATAATACTTTACTCAGAAACAATTTTTTTAATAATATAATTATAATATTTTTAATAAATTTTCATTGAGTATTACTGGTAAGTAATTTTGTTTGCTGGAATTATAAAATTAAAGTTATTTTAATAGCAGAAATGGATATATAACCCTACATAAAATAAATTTAAAAAATATATTTATTGGCATTGGGTTTTATTCATGTTATACTTGGCATCAGTATTGGTTTTTGTAGAATCAGCATCAGATTATTTGGAATTATGTTTTATTACT
This sequence comes from Coelogynopora nodosa, assembly GCA_034780555.1. Classification (NCBI taxonomy): domain Eukaryota; kingdom Metazoa; phylum Platyhelminthes; order Proseriata; family Coelogynoporidae; genus Coelogynopora; species Coelogynopora nodosa. The sequence goes on along the minus strand of JAUZND010022640.1, from coordinate 10,057 downwards.
TAGCATATAAGGTATCCATTTTTTTGGAATTGGAATCAGGTTTTATTTATGTATTTGGCATATAGGCATTGGTTTTTACTTGTTATAGCTGAATTGGTATTGGATTATTCAGAATTGGCATTGGGTTTTATTTCAGGTACTTGGTATATACATCAGTTTTTTTGGAATCCAGGTTTTATTCAAATATACTTGATGTAAAACCTACATGAGTAAAACTGATGTATGCCTTATAGTCAATTATAATTAGATATAAGCATATAGTCATCAGTTTTTATGGAATCATGGAAGCCATTTTTTACAAAGTAATTTTTCAAAAAAATTAATGATGCATATAATATTACTAAATACTAGTTAAAATGTACTACTAACTAAACAAATAATATATAATTATATTGAGTTATACTTTTGGTAGGTGTTAGCAATCTGGCAACCTGATTAATAACTCTAATGTTAGAAGACCAGTGACTTTTAAAATTAGTATATATATAATATGAACTATTTTTTAAAATTATTCTTATATATATATGTACATAAATAAAATATACTTCAAATATTTTAGTATAGTATGTATATTTTTATTATTAGTAAAAAAATATTTTAAAAAATATATGTGATTTATACATGATACGTGACAAATATCTTTGGTAGGTGTTAGCAATCTGGCAAATGGATTAATAACTGTAATGTTAGAAGACTGGCAACTTTTAAAGTTAGTATATATATAATACAAACATTTTTTTTATTCTTATATATATATATATGTATATATATATAAATAGAATATACTTTGAATATTTTAGCATAGTAAGTCTATTCTTATTATTAGTAAAAAATACATATATATACAAATATACATGTTTATATATGTGATATGTGACAAATATTATTATTATATTTATCATTGATTCATTCACATAAATATAATATTTGTAAAATAATTATTTATTATTATATTTATCAGGTTATTATATTTTCCGGTTGCTGGATTGTTAACCACTTTGTATATTATATATATACTTTTTATAGAATGCTTTTATAGTATACTTTTTATAAAATGAGCATATTTTTTACTATTTATATATAAGAAGTTACATAATAATTAATTATAAGTTGTTTGAAACTATTTACCAAATGTTAAAATATTGTTAACAGAGGAGTGAGTACTTTTATAGACTTGTTATTTAATTATAACATTTTATGTATGCTTACTACATTTATATGGACGTTTCCCCTATAATGGTTGTAAAGATGTGGTTTATAACATATTTTTATATAATTTATTTAACATGATTTATTTGTATTAACTCATTATTTTAATTTATAATTTAACATGGTGATTTAATCTAAGTACAATTGCACCTACTTATATTTAATAGGTTCAACATGAGATGAACCACAATTATGTAATTAAAGATAATGGATGCACTGAGTGCATATTTGATGGATATTTAATTGTGATGAACATTCACGGTATGGTATAAACACCTGAATGATGTAATAAGGAATAACACCCACCTATATACGTGCTACCGGAGCTAGAGCTGATAATTTATATACCTAATAAAGGTTTTTATACAATAAATCTTTGTTGCTCTTATTTTGTTTATTTACTAAAAAGGGACGTTATTTACTATAAAAGGAGCGTTTACCTTAACATATTGTAATGGTCCGCGGCTTGTGTACATACAGCCTTTGTGTTTTAGTAAGGTGTATTAAAAGTTGTGGGATTTCCGCTGAGGAGCGTGAAACACAACAAGCGAGATCACGGACCTGAGAGGTTGTCCAAATATACGTTCTACCACGCAGTTACATTTATTTATTTCGTCTTTGGGGCATTCGAGCTGAGGGATATTACAACTGGTGGCAGCTGCGAGATCGGAACACAGGAACCAGTGAGAGCCGCGTCACGGAGGTCAAGAATCGCGTAGAAGAGCACGTCTCGCTGGATTGAAGACGCTTGGGTTTAGGATCGGGCCAAGAAGACAGTTCAATACCCTGGAGAAGAGGACAAGAGAAGTCACTATCAAGTCGCGGAGAAGATCAACAGCACGTAAATGTATATCTTAAGTGTATTATAGAAACTGTTCATTGACTATAAGTTTAACTGACTAGCTGAGAAACGTTTCTAAACATTAGTTATTGTACGTTTGTATCATTCCGAATATTTTAAAGACTATTTTGATCTTTTTAATTGTTGCTTTCGCTTTCGGACTCTTCTTATTTGAGTATACTTGGTATTTATGAAGTAGTTTAACCTAATATTTATGATTAGTGAGACATTATAAGTATAAAGCTTTGAACCGTTTTAGTTATATTATTTCGATCTTAATGCATGCAAAGTTATTGATCTTAAACTGAGTAGTTTCTTTGTGTTTACTGATGTGTTTGTGGTGAATTTTTGCATTTATTGACTATATTCTTATATCTATATATTGTTTTCATTGCTATGACCATAGTAACACTACATACATTTTAAGTCATTTGCATTTATTTTTATAAGTCATTTAAATCAGATGCCATCCATCTACATTCAGACAGTTACATATTGTTCAGTTGGTTGTTTGTTGTTTCAGTTCATTAGTTATTGATTTTTGTGTTTCAAATTAATCGTTGTTTCAATGGCAAATGCCCGTAGAGATGTTGATGACATTAGGCAAGTAGTTGCAGACTTGGCCAATGTTGTAGGAGTCATAGCAGAAAATCAGAGACATATTGGAAGACAGGGTGTAGCAGTTCATGCTGGAGGGCAGCTTTTATCTAAGCCTCCAATTTACAAACCCAAAAAGGATTTTAACAGATGGTTCGATAGGTTGCAACAATTTTACAAAGCAACAACAGGGCATGAGCTACCCACTAAAGAGTTTGTTGTAAGTAATCTTTCAGAAGAAAGTTTTGAGGCCTATTTGGCCTTAGAAATTGAGAATGAAGCCAATATTGAAGAAGTATGTCGGCAATTAAGAGAGCGATTTGATGGTGGAACAATAGGGCCATCATTTAGAGCAGAATTTAATAGTGCCACTCAGAAACCAGAAGAATCATTGCATCAGTTTGCAACAATATGTTGGCTGTTAACATTATTTCAGTATATTTCATATAATAAAACATTTTAGCTTATTGGTTTACCACCTTAAAATGTATATATCCATAGAATTTAATTGCGAGACAATATTTATAGTTATTATTGTCAGGATATTGTGTTTTATCTTATCTAATGCTGATACACTACAAATTAAGATGGCTTACTATAAGCCACTAATGGCTCAAATGGTTCATTAGGAGCCACCTGAGCCATCTCGATAGATATACTCGTCATGAGCCACGTATAAATGGCTCATTGTGAGCCATTTAAGCCACCTAAGTGGCTCAATATAAGCCATATTCATGTCTCATTGAGAGCCACCCTAATGACCAGTGGCCACCCTGTAATATGGCTCATTATGAGCCAATATCCTCATGGCTCTCAGTGAGCCACTATTATGGCTTACTATGAGCCACTATGGTAGCTCACTATGAGCCAATCTCATGGCTTAGTATGAGCCAATCCTCATGGCTCTCAGTGAGCCACTATTATGGCCTATCATGAGCCACTATGGTAGCTCACTATGAGCCAATCTCATGGCTTACTATGAGCTACCCTCATGGCTTGCTATGAGCCAACTTTTTATTATAAATAGGCAGACATCTTTAATGTTAATTTTTTGTATGTGTTGTTGAGTTTTGTAACTGACTTATTATCTTATTTTATTTAATAATATGAATAATTTTAACTGTAAACATTGTAATTTTAAATCAATTTTAATTGAAAGTATAGTTAGCCATACAACAGAACAACATTCCTTATTAAATCTATTTTCATGTCCAATTTGTGAAAATAAATTTAAAAGATTGATTCTTTACAATGTCATATTAGAAAATCTCATAAAGATTGTTTAATTAATAAAAACCCTGAAATAAGGCAATAATAAGAAGTTAGCAGTGGCAATATTTATACTGAAGGTAAGCTATCATTTTATAATATTTTTAAAATATTAAATATTTGATTTATTATTTGCTAATTATATATACTTAATTTAATTCTAATCATAATTTATGTTAGACTATTAGTTTATTGTATATGTTGAAAATATTAACATATAAAATATATTTAATTAAAAGAAAATAGTTTTTGTTATATACTATTTTTATATATGTAATATATATCATCATATATATTTATAAACAATACTATCATAAGAGAAAATTAGTTTTGTATATATTTTATATAGTTGTATATGTTGTTTAGAAACAATGTACATATATAAATAAAAATATTTTCAACATATATATTGTCATTGATAACCATTATTAATAGTAACATGTTAAATCTATAATGAATGTTTAACTGTAAATTAAAATATAGACAGTACTATTTATAGCATATTTTAGAAGTGATTGATTAATAAAAATTATAACAAAAATGAAAATTTACCTGTGTTGTTTATAAAAAAAAAGTTTTTAAATTTAACTAGGCTAGCTATTTATCAACATTACCCTGTTTTCATTTTATGACACTTATACTTAAAAGCCTTTTTTATAATAAACCAGTATCCTAATTTGGATTCTGCATAGCTTACATTTACATGTAGATATCAAAAATTATTTTAATTAATAATTATTAAACAAATATTCATTTAATAATGCTTGCTTTATACACCTTGTATTCATTACAGATTGGATTTCCCTAATCCTGTAAGGTCACACTTAACACACTCTCATTTTTGTTATTTGATTATGGAGTTAGACAGAGTCATCCAAGATTTCGAGAAATTGTATGTTGCATATTTTCCATTTTGTGTAATTTATTTTGTGTAAATTGATTTAATCTCTTATTTATTGAAATTTCTAAAAAATATAGTTTGGGTGAACTTGTAATGTGGTAAGATCTATTCTTCAGTAGATCAGTTACTATTCTTCAGTAAAGACTTCAGTTCTTTATTGCTTAATGTTTTTGTTGTTGAATTTTTGTTCTTATCAGGTTTGTTTCCATTTATTCATTTAAGTTTTTGTTCATTCTCCCTTAATTCATACATGGACATATTTTGTAGGATTTGCTACACAGAGGAGTTTTTTACACCCCCCCATGGATAAACATACTTCCTATTATCCAATTAAGCCGCAGTTTGATATACACATACACTACAACAATTATTGAGAAATAATTTTGTATTTATTGATCTATTTGTGGAACATGCTATCACTCAATTGAAAACCTTAGTTAATGTGCAATAATTAACAGTATATAGAATGATTTCCATGCAATAACTGTCTTTTATGTTGTTATGCTCCGTCATAATATTTTTTTACTGGAAATCCAAAATTATATGCTTTGGGATTTTGTTACTAAGGCTGGTGTCTTCAATAAATATTTTTTACCAAACAATTGGCATTTTCTCAATGTAGTACATTAAAAATTGTATTTTTCCTTTTTTGAACTATTGGCTGTGACCCCTTTTAAATTGCATTAATACCTCTGATATCAAATATGACTATATTAGCTTTCGTTTCACTATTTCATTTTAGCTATGTTTTTTAGTATAACTTATAAAAAGTTGTGTAACATTATTTTATCTATTATCACTAAGTTACTTTGTCAGAAATATGTAATATTTAAATCATTTTATTTTTTATTTGTAATTTACTAGAATATACAATGTTGTAAACTTTTAATATTGTCAAATGTAGTTTAAATTTTTGGTTATTGACATATATTATATAATGATTTTAATTAAGCATAATATGTATATCACATTAATTTATTACTTTTACTCACTTTTCAAAAATCTTCATTTGGTGAATAAATGTTTTTTAGACTTATTAAGTACAATTATATTATTGTAATAAACATATTATATTTTATTAAAATATTTGTTACAAATCATTGAATTTTTTAAATTTTATACAATGGGTATTTTAGATAACAGTTTAATTAATTTTTTCAGTTGAATATTAGTAAATAAACTATAGTTTATGTATATGTACCTACCCTATGCAGCTTACCTACTGGCATGTAGTCAATTGAATTGGCTGAGATTATTTAGAAAAGTATATCATTGACTATATTATCAATTAATTTTAATATTTTCTAATAATTGAAAATAAAAATAATGTCTAATAATCACATAAGCCATTTATTATGTAATATAATATCACTTGATTTTAAATTTATATTGTACAAGTTATTCTTACTTTTTCTTTATACATTATCAAATATAAATGTTAATTCTGGGTATATTATTATGTATTTTACATAATATGATATACTAATAATTTTTCTTTACATTTCAATTTGACTATGGTGATCAGCAGTGACCACCAACATGGTGGCCACCTTGTTATTTCTGAAAAACTACTCATTAAGCAAGTGAGGTAGATCATATTGAGACAATTACCAAAAAACATATTATTTTTATCTGGTTAAATGGCTCATATTTAGCTGGTTAGGTGGCTCATATATAACCGGTTAAGTGGCTCATATTTAGCCGGTTAAGTGGCTCATATTTAGCCGGTTAGGTGGCTCATATTTAGCCAGTTAGGGGGCTCGTATTTAGCCGGTTAGGTGGCTCATATTTAGCCAGTTAGGTGGCTCATATTTAGCTGGTTAGGTGGCTCATATTTAGCCAGTTAGGTGGCTCATATTTAGCCAGTTAGATGGCTCATATTGAGATGATCACTAAAAAAATGGCTCTTATTGAGCCATTTATGTAATCTTATTCTTGTGTTAATATATTTCAAATTGAAGTGGTTCATAATAAGCTGCTTGTGGCTTACTATGACCCACTTAATTTTGCAGTGTATTTTTTGTGAATAAAATGTGTAATTTGTTGATATTTATATATGTAACTTTATTAATTTTTATGTATGACTATTCTGATTTGTACTGTATATAATGTGTTTATCCTGATATTTTCATAATGTTCAGAATATACTACTGATAGCAGTATACTGTGTGTGACTATATATTTATATACTGCTGTGTTTCATATAATCGAGTTTATTTTTATTGTAAATGCATTGTTATACAATTTATGATTAGTGACTAATCTTTTGAATATAGGTAACTGGTGTAGCTATGTAAATCTATGTATGTGCATTAATGGTTTTACTTCTTCAATTTTCAGATTTTGGTGATCTTGTGTTTAATGAACAATCTCATTTCATTATATTAGTATGTGTCTTTTGTGATTGTCATTATGAAAATATTTAGAATATATTTGTACTACTTGTGACATATGTATAGCAATATCATATAGAAACTATGTATTTTTACAGAAAGATTAGGGACTAATCTTTTGTTGTTGGGTCATATGTAATGGTCTGCGGCTTGTGTACATACAGCTTTTGTGTTTTAGTAAGGTGTATTGAAAGTTGTGGGATTTCCGCTGAGTAGCGTGAAACACCACAAGCGAGATCATGGACCTGAGAGGTTGTCAAAATATATGTTCTACCACACAGTTTATTACGTCTTTGGGGTATTCGGGCTGAGGGATATTTTGGCAACCAATTTTGGCTAGGCCACTAGGCATTAAAGACACCAGTTCCAATTTTAACTGACAGTGAAGGTGGCAGCACTTCTGCAATTTTAAATATTTCTAGTGGTTCCTCAATTTGCTATATTGTTGGAACCATATCAAATCCGATCCAAAACAATGGCTGAAGAAATGTGTTACTGGAACAAAATCTGAACTTTGATACTACAAGAATGGCCTAAGCTACATCATAGAGTCAGAGTCTCGATTTGAGTTAGCTGCTCGAACTAGCGAAGTTCATCAAAATTGGGATCCTGTTGTTGTAGATTATTACAAAACCTATCTATGCCAGGACATTGAAACCCAATCTGCTGTTTGTACAACACAAAAGATGGGAGTTACTATGTCGATTAAAACAAACCCATCGAGAGTTTTAATGCTGTTTTAAAACATTGTATAAGGAAAGAATTGTGTCTTGATGAGCTGGCCCTTGCACTGAATCTGGTCTAAGTTTATTATGTGTGCAAAGTGTTATGTGGAGTTCAAGGATGCGGATCTTACCATCTATTGCCAGGCTCGGCTACCATTTCGCCAAAGTAAATTGCCTGCTATGCCAACCGATGTTGTCAATCTGAAGATATTATAACTACAGTAAAAAATGAAATGGCTGCTGAAGCAACCCTAGCTGTAAAAGATGAACGCCCAGCTTAAGCTAAGCCTAAATGTGTTGCAAAGCAAAATAAATCTGGAAGAAAGCGACCTTGACTGTACAATGCAGATCCCCTTGTTCAACAATCTTTTCCATTTCATATACCCCAGTATGATATTTTTTAATAAGTAAAATAATAATGTAAACTATGTATGATTTATAGATAATGATACATTCCATCTATTGTATTTATAAAACTGATATTTCAAATTAAACACATAATTTATTTATCTTAAAATTTGTGTTGCATAAATATATTACATAACAAACATAGCGTTTTCCCCATAAAAATGTCATGTTTACCTATATCTATTTTTATGGCCTTTCTGACTTCAATATAAGTGAATTCTACAGTATATTATTTGTAATAAAAATATAGAATACATTACTGGACTACTTTTTTAAATTTTATTTACATTTATTACATGTCATATTTATAAAAATATGACAAATTATATTCTTGAATATTATTTTTACACTAATATAAAATGTTATCTCAATATGGAGCTCATTAAATTAATTTTATTAAAAAATCTCTATATAATAATCGCTATTATTATTCACATTAAAAAGGTTGACTATCTGCTAGAAGTGTTGTCTAATATATCTACTGCAATGGCCACATTAGACTGTTAACCCTCTGCAGACCAATGTGTGATTTTAAAAATCACTTTTCATGTTTTATGCCATGGTAGGCTTGAAACAAAATTTAGTCGAAGTTTCACGACCATCTACATTTTTTTCATTTTCCACTTCTGTCTGGCCAGCTGGCTTCTTATTGGCTGACCTAGTTTGGGTTGCCTGGTGTAGTCATGGTGTTGCTTAACAACACCTTTGACCTCGTTTAGTACTATATATATGCATGCGTTTTTGGTCTCTGTTCATTCTCTGTTTTGTTTTTCGCTGACACTACGAAGTGCAGCTCTTGTGTTTGTAAGTTTGTATTACCTTATACCAGATAGTGTGTGCCCTGTTAAGCAATATTTGTTTGCCCTTACTGCTATCGTGTGACTTACATGGAAGAATTCTAGGTACCTTTACCTCAACAAGAAAATCCTAATGACATATTACGTGCCATTCTTGAGAAGCTCCGCCGGTTGGAGGGCCCTGATCAGGGAGATCAGGGGCCTGATCCTCCGGTGGGCCGCTCTAATGAGGAAAAGGCCGCAGCATTGTTCACATACATGCAGACCCTGGAGGGGTCAAAATCGATCGGCGTCAGAAACGTCCACGAGCTTGTTGCTATCCGCAGGGCACTGGAGTCCCATGATCTCGAGTCGACCCATGCAGCCTTGGTCGAACAAGTATTATACATTGCGATGTCCTCAGTTGCAACTCCAGCCTATACCAGGGCAAACGACCCGCATGACCTCGCCAATATTCTCGAGATACCACCAACCGCTATCCGACCCCCCCCCAGCAGCAAGGGGAAACTGGAGAGGACATCCAGGAACCGGCTGGAGAGGAGGAAAGAAGAAGGGGGGGTGGACCAAAGCCCCCCAACCCGGGTCAGCTCCGACGTAAAAGGGTCCGAGGAGTGGATCTCGACTCCAGTCACTCCTCGGATTCCTTTGATCCTATATTAGAAGCGCAACACCTTTGTGAGGAGTCCTCAAATTTTTCAGTGATGTCTATGGGGTTGTCTTCAGAGCACAGCCGCCACTCCTCCGCTTGGGACGCCTCCTTCAGCCCATACCAGGGCCCGTGGGTCTGCTATGGCAACTGCTATTCACTGACAATCTTCTTGAGAAAATTCTTCAATATTTGCAGTTGAAAGCTAATCACATTGGTTCCATAGATGAACAATTGACACTTAATCAATTAAAAAGTTTTATTGGCATAT
>JAUZND010022629.1:0-25019 GCA_034780555.1 Coelogynopora nodosa | reverse complement strand
GTAATATACATTTCACATATTACAATTACATATTACAAATAATACAATTCACATTTTTTATTGAGCATCTGATTTCTTTATATCAGAAATAAAAGCATCTTCTTCACATTCACGAATTATCTAGTATAATATTTTAATTAGCAGGGGCCCATAAAACATATTGGATTTTTAAGGGGGGGCCTGGGCCCCCCCGGCCCCCCCCTGTTTCTACGGGCCTTAATATGCTGCTCAATGGGAGCCAAGATCTTTATATTAAAGTTACTTACTTTTTAAATTAAGTTATAAATTCATTCATGGCGGAATTACTTAATATTCTGACATTAGATATATAACAAAAATTTTACTTAATTTACATACAAAGATTTACTTAATATTCTGACATTAGATATATAACAAAGATTTTAAAACAAAGTACAAATGTTTAAAATGTACAAAATATACAAAATGTTTAAAATAAACAAAATGTAAAAAAATTACAAATCTACAAAAATGAACAAATGTTAAAAAAAATCTACAAATGTTTAAAAATGCAGAACATTATTTTATTTTAATCTTTTATCGAAGACAGAATTCCTTCTTAAACACAAAAGATGTTTTGAAGATTAAAGAGCACAAATAATATTAAAAGATAAAGTAATTTCGTGATTGACTCTTAACAAACTTTGCATGGGAATGTGTGAGGGTGTACATGACCCACCTCCTTAAAAACATTTCACACATATTCAAATACGACTAAACCAATTAAGGTGAAATTGGGAGCCAGTAAATAAAATTGTCTTGCGGACATTTTGATATAAAACTTGTTTGATCTTCACACTCTACTTTACGTGACCGGTCTTTAAAAATGTTCCTTTTTTGAAATTTAATAATATTTATTAAAAAGGAGATTTCCCTTTATTTTTCGTTGTAACTGATGTTTGGATTATTGATACGAAACACAGCAAACATAAGGAAATAAAACATAGGAAATATATAAGGAAACATAGGAAATATATAAGGAAACACAGAAAACATACAAAAATAGAACAGATAGAAATAGGCAAGATAGAAAAATAAGAAACTTAGAGAAAATCGAAACATAGAAAAATAGAAAAAATAGAAAAAAAGGAAACTTAGAGAAAATAGGAAACGTAGAGAAAATAGGAAACACAGAAAAATAGGAAATATGCGAAAAATAGGAAATATAAAAAATAGGAAACATAGAAAAATAGGAAACATAGAGAAAAAAAAAAACATAGAAAAATAGGAAATATGGAAAAATAGGAAACATAACAAAATAGAACACATGGAAAAATAAGAAAAATAAATAAATAGGAAACATAGAAAAATAAGAAACACAGAAAAATAGGAAACATTGGAAAATAGAAAACTTAGAGAAAATAGGAAACATAGAAAAATAGGAATACATAGAAAACACAGGAATCATAGAAAAAACATAAGCCTATTATAGTTAAAACAAGATGGATTAATTTTCAAATTTATATTTCTAAATAATATTTAATTACTGCAAACATCTTAATTCAATATATAAATTGCTTACCAATAGATCGCAAACGAATACACATGTAATGACTGCAGCATTTAATACGTGTTGATAACGGCATGAGTATTAATCGATTGTTAATACAATTATTTTATAATATGTCATAAGATTGAAAGGCAGACATCAGCTATTAAAAAACAATATTTACGAATTGATATATCTGAAGATTATGATAATATTTAAAAATAACAATAATAACTAAATAATTAATAAATATGTAGCATGCTAAATAAATTTCTGTGTAATTTAAAAATATATATATATAACAATTATTTATGTCTACTCTAACCAATATTTATAGAACAATGTTTTCCTTTCTTCTTGATCAGGATAGAAGTTATCCACGACAAAATATAATAACAAAAATAATTACAGAATCGAATGACATTTATAAATTAAGATCTAAATACGATAATATTTCAGTGAATTTTGTTGTATTTATTATATTCATAATGCTTATTCAAATTATAGTATGGGATATTTTGTTACTGTGTGTGTCAGTAGTATTGCAGTTATTATATTATGAACATCATCAATTGTAAAATACCGTACTGTTAAATTTATATATATTTTATGTGAGCATAATTTAGGAGCTGAATTGTTTGTTAATTTTATAATTTTATAATTTTATAGTTATATATCTTATATTTAAATATTTCATTTTAAAAGAAAACATTTTATTATTTTATTTTATTTCTAATAGTTTTCTATGTATATATATTTGCAATAGCATTATATGTTCTGCTTAAACTGTTATATACAACATACAACATTTTCATCTATTTTCTTTACTACATTATTTATAGGAAGCCTGTTCATATTTTAACTGTCATAAAGAATAAACTTAACTTTGCTTGATTATAATTTTACACATCGATTAAACATAAAGTTGTCACGGTGGTCTACCTGACTAATAAGTTTAGTCTATATATAATATTTAATGATTACAAATCAATATTATCAGTAAATAAAAAAAGATTACCAACAACGCTTGCAATTAGTTGAGCAGCAGTTCAGTCATAAATTCACACGCTGTCTTTACTCTATATACTTTAAACGTATAAAATGTACAAGATTGATTCTTTAAAATCAGATTCTAGTTAAGCATATATGTCATTTTACATAATGTGCAACAGTTGACTTCAAAATATTATGTTGCTATAGTCAGTAACCTTATTATGGTCGGTGTACATCGCGCGGTGATCATGTCAGTCATAACATTAGTTTAGCTATAGATGTAAAACCAGTGACGCCTGTCAGTCAATTAAATCCCACAACAGTAAGCATTCTCAGTCAACAAAGGAAAAGGCGCGGAGTATGTCGTATAACAATGCTTGGAATTACCTACGTGGTGGTCTTGTGACGAAATATTATGTACAACAAATGAATTGCATTTAATTAGACCCCAATGCAGTTTAGGTATAGAACCCGAAGTAGAAATATGAAAACAACATATAATACATTTCATTATGTATGTATGAATCTAATAATTACATATACCATACATTTTTGTAGTAATAAATGATCACATTCCATTCCATTCTTCAACACCACAACAAAATAAATCGAAATTAAAGTTAAGAAAGGCCAAAAATGGTCTAAATGTCTGCTATAAAATTAACCAAAATGTTATAATAAAATCAAGTTGATTTTAAAAGAAAAAAACAACATTTAGAACCGAACTCTAGTAGGGTCAAACAAAAAGAATATGTGTTATCATCAAAACGGAAATATTAATGTGAAATATATGTACATAATTCAAAAGACCTTGTACTCCATAACACAGGGCTGGAGTGATTAGATGGAAAATCAAACCAATCCATGAATTTAAAAGACTGCCTACAAAATCCAATAAGCAGAAAGCAAGCAAAAATAACTGCACTTATGATAATTGGAATTTAAAATTAAAAAAAGGAAAAGAGGTAACTAACTAACGTGTGGCATTTTAGTACCCTTAACACAAACATCGTGCAAATATTTATACCAAATTAAAATATCAAATAAACAGCTTAATATAAATAAATTAGGTAAACATAATTTTCAATAGAATTCACAGTCTAATTAAATGTTAATTAACAACAGAACTTACTGTTAATATATTAAAAAAATCCTTTTAGGATAGTATCCAATCTGGGTGTAAAACTACATCCGCCTTAAGAGGCTGTCATTAAAAAAATGTTAAATCACATTTAGATAACATTTTCACACGGGATTCCTGTGAATGTTATTAACATTTTGTGAACATTAAAAAATAATTGGTAAATATCAAATGCTACGAAAAAATATTTAAAAAAAAGTAATCTTAAATATTTATTTTTAGTAACTGATGACATCATAAAATTGTATGAAAATATTTGTAGTAAATTTCGAGATTGAAATTCGAAATATTGAAAAGTTTTGTTGGAAATAGGTCAATATATAACGTCAAAGATACTAAATTATGTAATAAATAAAAAAACCATCTTACTTCAATTGGGATACTAAATTTTACAATGAAAGCTATATAAATATGTCGGTGTGTTTTTTGCAACCTTATTGACGGTTCTGCCAAAATTATGAAGTGCTACTAATAAATAATATTAAAAAAACGAAAATACAAATAATAAGTACTAAATACTATTGAAATGAGATCTGTCTAATTACAATATAATAACATAGAACACATTTGGTAAGTAATTATAGAAAAATTAAATTAAATCATATAATATTTCTTTTGAAATATTAAAATTTAAAATTCTTAATTAATTATTTTTTCAAATATTGTTTTTGCTGAAAATATTTTTCAACATTCCAGTTGATAGATTTTCCATACATGCATGATTAAAATGTTCTCATCAATAATGTTAATGCCGGTATAAAAATATAGATCCTATTAATGATACTTATTAAAATATACAATAATTTTATTAAAAAATGTTTTATCAATAAAATAAATACTAATTAACCTTTAACCTCTAACATCCAATTCAGGAATAATGAATCAGTAATAAGGGCATGACTAATTAACAAATATAGGATATTTAAATAGGTAAATATACTTTTTTATTCTGTGAACAAAATTTGTAAGTTAAAACGTTTAAAAATACAAAACAAGGAACATTTGAAAATACCTAAATAATGATCAATAAATAATAATTAATCAATTGAAGCCCATTATAATGTTATAGCATAATATATTAATACAATGAATTGTTAATTGATAATAACAATTACTATAATTAATAAATGTTTTTGTTTATATATTTTAATGAAATAATGCACTTCATGAATTTTCTTGCAAATTCCTGAAATTGATTTTAATTAAAACATTCTATACAATGTAAAATTAGACCGTTTATGTTAAAATTTGTTAAACATATATAATTTAAACTGTTTAAGTGATTACTATAAAATTTGTATAAGCATTTTTTTAAATGTTGTTAAACCATATTTTACTAGCCAGCTTTATACAAATTATTATTAAAACAATAACATAATTGACTTATTTTATATTATATTATTTTATATTATTTTATGCTACTTAAATAAGTATATGTAACGAGATTACACTTTAGAATGAAACATTTAATGAATAATTTGAACGCATATTCCGAATAAATGCTTCAATTAGATTAATAATGGATTATGTTGTAATGATTTCAAATTTTGTTTCGTTATACTGATCTATTATTGCAATTTTTATATATTTATATATAATGTATTAAAAAAACTGTGTGTAAAATATTTTATATTTATGTATTGAAACTAAATTATGATCTATATGTAATTTAGTTCAACACTAATTGACTTCTATAATTTAGATTGTAACACAAACATTCATTCCACAAATAAATTCTATGCAAAGAATAAAATGTCTTCATACCAACTTTGTTGCATATTTGTAGCATAACTTAAATTTTTAATAAATATGTTAGTCTAAATTTATAATAAATTAATCTTCGCCTTCAAATGATGTGTCATTTATTTGAAAGTTTTCCTCTTTTGATATATGTTATAATTAATATATCCAAACATTACAGATATTTCAATTGATTTTGTTCAGATTAAACTATAATAATATATATTGAAAATTTCCAACAAATTTGATTATAGGCTAATATTAATTTTTAATATTTAATAAGGCCATTATTGAAGTTAATCATATAGCGTGAATTATTTGGTCAATTCTATAATTTACTGAAAAGCAACGTTACAAAGCTACCTATCAATAATAATATATACTCATATTTTAATATATATTCATTTATTTCCTTTTTACAATTATATTACAAATATATGCTTTGGATTACATTTACTTCTTTAGCTATACATATGTATCTATTAATAATAACTGGGATCTATTTGAAAACAATTAAACTGATTTTAAAAAATTATATAACTTTTACTATGTATAAAAGTATATTATGTGTGTATTTTACAATTCTCTAAACATTCCATTAATTTTATAAGGTAAAAGAAAGCCACTTGTAGCTATACTTCAGATTATAGTATTTATAAAGAGTAGATTTCGAGCTTTTCAATGTTCAAAGGGAGCAAATCGATACATTTAGGCGAGTTTGAAGCAGAGTATTCATACAATGGTGTGCAAAAAGGCGTATAATCTCAAAAAACACTGCACCGTTGAGAATTACAAAAATAACACATATTGTTTTTTTCTAAATAGGAAACGAAACCATTCTTTTATGTAACTAAATAATATTAGTTCATATTTATAATGTGCAAAACGTTAAATAATTTTTGAAAACAAAAAATAATAATAATTATTTTATAGCCTACATTCTTATATAGAATCAAATAGAACCAAATAGAATCTTTAAATGATAAGTAAACCATTATTTTTAAATTTATTTATATTTATAGAATTTATACAAAAATATATATAATTTATGTTGAATGAAATAAAAGTAGCTAAACAACATTTTTACATGTTTCAAAAATATTTGAATTTACACACACCTCTCTAAAAGGAAAGTACAAATTTAAACCTGCCGGGATTATTCGGTATTTGGTATTTATCACAATCTCTGTGGACTATTAGTTTCGTGGCTGTATGCACAGACATTTAAGATTATTAGCATATCTCATTAGGACAAGATCTCAGTTTAGATACTCTATGTAACGGAACATAATAAATGCTATCCAAATAGTATCAGCGGCTCAACGAGATCTTTATCAGATTTCTCAGAGGTTAATCTGATCTAAGATTACTGTATTTGTACCAGAAACCTGGCGCCATCTTAAGACAACTCAAACTAATTCAATTTGAGCCGCAGTCAACTGATTGGGACTTTGACAGAAATTTCTCACGCACTAGCGCTGCTGCCAGTCGACAGTTTTAGACTTTTTTTTATTTAATAAAACGGTTTTATTTTTAATACAAAGTTATTTCAAACTTCTTTTAGCTTGCTATGCGCTGTATAACGTGTGCTATTGACAAATATGGATGGATATAATGAATTAGAAAAAATAAAAGCATACCTTTTAAATTGGTTAACAAGTTTACTCAATTGTATTTGTGCATTTTTGTGATTTACGTAGTACTATCAAAATAGCATTGTATAACAAATTGAACATTTTTCTATTGTGATCATAACATAATGATCAAAAGATGTCTAGTGAAACTATTAATTAAATTTTTTTTTATTAAAATTATAATAAGTACAATTTAAACATTATTTTTTGTATAAAGAAATACGCTATGAATGAATCGATAATTGTACAAAACTTCAAAAATATAATCGATCGACATTTATCATTAGTCAGGCAGATAGGTCACTTGTTTTTATTATGTGTACATATATGTGAACTGGTTTTATAAATGCGCAGAATGGCAGGAGTATAGACATAAGTGTCTAAATTGACTTTGCTAAATTACGTTTATAATAATAAGTTTATATGTTTATAATTAATTTTGTAATATGAAAAAATGAAATATAGCTGTTTCATTAATGCATACGTTTACCATTGTTTGATTAGTAGTAATTGATATATTTTACAGATATTATCAAAAATAGAGAGAATATTATTGAATTCTCATTAAATATTATCATTAGAGAACATCAAAAATGCAATATTTTGTAAAATTAATTTCAAATAATCAATAATCAAACACATCACAAACAGATCAAATTATACATAAATAATAGTGGAGGCGCTCGATATCTCTGACACGTGTTATTATATACGTATATATATTTTTTCACGATATACAAACCTTATCATTAATGAAACAATAGCAAGCGTAAACTTTTACTAATTAATTTTACTCAAATGGATTTTTTCTTATTTTGATAATGTATTAAATTTACAGTAAGTGATTTGATGAGTCAATACCACTCATCATCTCCAACGATGTATTTTATTTGGTTCCCTAAAAGATATTAGGATTTTATTCCTTAAATGTTAATTTCACTTCGCCTTATCTCATTTCACATTATATATCAATATGCTATCATTCGTCATATTTAAAAAAATAAAATATTATTTGGTTTGCTCAATTTTAAAATTACAATATAAAGAATTATTAAACTATTTAAAAATTGAATAAAAAAACGTACATTTATGTCTTTGGAATTTCATGAAACTCTTTATCGGGACAAACACGTCGTCTTTTGCAGAATTATTGGCATAGGCTCGAAATAGCCTATTTATTGTTATTTTAACTTAATCTTAATTGTGGTAGGTATCTCTGTTGATCATAAATAACACTGTTTCGCCTTCTGTTATTGTTGAATTAACAAATCTGCATTTCCAATAAGACTTCCCGAGGTGATAGTAATTTATATGTAACTGATAGTCTTTTAAACGTAAAATATGCAGGCATTGTAAACTCTATTGTATAAAAAAGAACTAATACTATTATTGAATATGGAAGCCTCTTTTATAATTCAGACTTTATATCTTTCTAATCTGACATACATAACACACTAAAATCAAATAACGTAATCAAGCTTGTTTTTAGAGTAGAGCTCATAATATAATAATTCTTGTATATAAAGCGAATGAAACATCTTGCAATGTGATTAGTTAACCGGATAAATTTATAACAAAGGTAATACGAATGGAGATAAGGGTAACAGATACGTACTCATGTTCAGTATCTGCTTCATTATTTATGCACTTTCGATTCCACGTATATTTTCGATGAAAATACTGCTATAGCACCTGATTACGTAATATACTGCTCAAAATAAACTAAAACTGTTTACAATTTTTTTTTAAAGAAATTTGACTACACCAAAAATAATTTACGTTTTAGGTTTAAACCTTAATTAGTCACTTACATCCTTGAATACGTTCTGCTAAATTAATTTTGGCTCTTTATGACAACTGCTAATATGTCAATAATCATCATAAATAGGATAATTTAGAGCTGGGGTGTCCACTCATATAGGGGCGCCGTTTTATAGACATTTTTGGATGATTGAAGGCGTCATTTGTTTCAGCAGGGGGTGCCATCATGCCTGAGGGAGGGGTCCAGACCCCCCGAACCCCCCTTGGCTGCGCCATAATGATGGATAATATTGAAATGCATGATTTAAATGCTGCTGGTTCAATTTGATCCCTCCACCTCCATATGTGGATTTCCATATTTGCATGTTGTTGCTATAGTTAAGGTGTTCACTTTTACCTTATATTAGTTATCTTAAAATGTCGTAAGATAGGATAATGTTTCCGAAAATGGAGTAATTTTTAATTTATTAATTTAATATACATTTTAGTATAAATATATATATATATATATGCTATATGGTTTAATATATGCAAACTTGTATTTGGTTTTGCAATTTGACTAAGTAAACCTTCAATTATATGATGTAAATTCCAAATTATTATAAACATGTATTGGCAAAACTTGACTTTTGTCTAAGAACGATTATATTACATTACATTATTATACAAAAATTCGTTTATACAATGTAGTATAAATTAAAAATTCATCAACACCTCTCCGACTACCAATAACGTATACTTTTGCAATGTACTTTTCATTTTTAGGCTATACTGCAATGTGTATTAAGCCCTGTTATTTGAGTAAAAATATTTTAATAGAAATTTAATATACTGTATAAAAAGATATGACGATATGGGGGCTACTGAAATTATATTTAGTAAAATTTATTATATATTAAATTTCTTATATTTTTCTTTATTTAATTAACAATTTAAAAAGTGTTCTTTTAGGCCTCATGTTCAATTGGGTCATTATTTTATGTTATATAATATTATATGCTTTATGATTAAATTATTGAGCATATATAAATACTTATATAAATACATTTAATACATTTATTATGTTGAACATTATTGAATCAAAAAATGGTTACGAAGGTAAAAATAGGCTACGCTTCTGTAGGGGTTAAATATAACAATAAAAATTTAATTAATTTTATACTGCAGCCTTTATAAAGTTTGTATTAATTATAATTATAATGATTTTAATACATTTTTTTAAATACTGAGCAAGTCAATATGGACTTTATAGCGGGAAGGACCTTTAAATGACAGTCTTGTATATTTTTATTTTTTATTATTAAATATTAAATATTTATAAAATTAGGAAGCAATATAAATATGTTTAAAAAATAGGGATATTATTGGATAAGTCCATTGGATAAAAAGTAAGATTTAGAAGTTTTTACGAGTTTAAACTATATGTATTAGTACAAAACATAAATATCGAGGATTTAATGATAAAGATTCTGTATTGTTGCCCGATAAAAAAACGAATCATTTTTAAACTTTCATTTTCTGGCACGTAAAATCGATTACAACCCATGGATATTTATATAACTAAGGTTTGTAGTTTTATTTCCATTAGTGCTTCGCATATTAAAAGAATACAATTATATATTTCGTAAATAATTAAATTTTATTTTATTTAAATGAGATGTTTTTAATAGAAATTTCAATTCTATCAATTTTAATTTTTATAAATGAAACTATAATTTTAAAATGTCGCAGAAACTTTTTGTTGTTAAATTGTAAAAAAATAATTAATAAAAATATAAATACAGTATTAAAAAATGTGATCTGTTGCCTTATAAATAAAAATATATGAATATTAACACTCACATATTTTTGACTATTCACGTTCATCGATTTTGATTTTTGTATTTCCAACAAAGTTTTAGGAATACGGCCAATTAGTTGTCGAAACTTTCGTTCACGCCAAAGAATGCTTTTCACCATGAATATATGTATTATTAACAATCCAATATGAAGTAATGACGCTATGCCTAGAATATAGAGGAAGCCCCAGCGTAAGTTACTCATCCCCAAAGGACTGGCAACCGGAGATAACACCATTGCCGAGTGAACCATAGTTACAAGAGTAAGTGCAATGGACTCTACGCAGCGATAAATAAATAACGGAAACTCATTAGGAAATGATAACTGACATTCAAGTGATTTCCTGGTGCACATATGATGGCCAAATAGAGAAAATGGTATTAGGAGAACTCCAAGACCGAGCCACTGGATTACGAGTAGAAACACAGAATATTCATATCCAACAGTGTTTAATGGTGAAATGGCAAGACACTCAAAGGTGTAGGTGACTGAACGATAAAAATAGTCGATGTTTGAAAGAGGTACCAGGGTTAATATTGGGATTGTCACATAACAAAGTACAAGAAGGATGATAAGAATTGTTGATCCAGTATCTTTCTCTGTGAATTTTCCCCCAGACTTTCTGATTATAATTAATACATGTATCTGTAGTAAAATTGCATTATTCCAAACAGTCAACAGCATAAAACAGATTATTAAATTCCCACCAAGATTGCATAAGATGGAGGAATTGAGATCTTTATACAGCAATATCAGGACTGTCGCTAATGAAATTCCTGTATATGATAAATCTAAAGTGACTCCAGTAAGTTTTCGAGTGATTTTATGACTTCGACGAAGACTACAGGACTTTTGAAATAAGGCGGACATGGATACTGCCGAAGATGAAATCCCTTTCCAAAATATCTTGAGTACTAAACATAATAGAATGTTACCAACTATCCCAATCGCAGATAATACCGTTAAACAGTAGTTTGCAGCACTGTTTTCTGTATAATTCGCCATTTTGACGACCAACATTAAATTTCGATACGCAGAATATATAATCAGTGACAACTGAAAAGAGACTTCATTTAATGACAATTTTTAGTTGGCAGTTGGTGTGCTTTGTATTATAATAAATTCATTGTCCTCTTTGTCAAGAATAAATGTGTCTAACAAGAATCAAAACAAGGCGTTAATTGTTATTATATTATTCTGAGTACCCTCTCAATTAATTGTGCCCTATTGAAAAAAATAAAGTGGTGCTCCATCAGTAGAAACAGTGTTGGAGTGCATTAGTTTTTAGTAGCTGACCTCGAGATATTTGCAAGTTCCTCGCTTCTATGATTTTCGTGTAAGAGATTATATAATCCTCAGTGTAGATTAACACAATTTGGAGGCGGGACATTGTATGATTAAGTCATAGAATATATCTATAAAGCTAGAAGAGAAGGGTGAGAAATACACTTTTGATGTTCAGTATATAGTGGAACCGTAATAGTAAGTAATACAGAGGTTTTCCGTCGTGCTGTATTAGATGTCGTGAACAGGTATGCATAAAACATGAGAATAACACGACGCTCCTACATGTTATGCGCTTTCTGATTGTAGTAGTGTATTACATTTCATGAAGAGATGATTTGGAAATAATAGCACAATGTATAATAGTAAACATTGGTCAAAATACGAGTTTATAATTGTCTATTTTAATGAATTAGATGACAGTTTTCATAATTAATTACAAAGATTATAACCTGATTATTTTTATTTAAAAATTAGTTTCAATAATTCATATGAAGATTAAGTTTAAATAGTATTCTTGTGTCTAACATAAGTTGCTTTGATTTTGTTAAAAGTATTTATAACACATACCACATTGAAAAACGTGAGAATGGTTCGCAATTCCATTAAAAGGTATTTAGAACATATGTTTATTATATATTTTTAGAATTAATTAGAAAATACGCCATATTATTAATTTTTTAATAATATTGATATTGAGGTTAATACACAAATATTTAGTTTTTTGTAATGTACGAGTATTTTAAATAAATAAATGTAATGAACGTATAGTATGAATGTAACTTAATAGCGTTCAACTTTTGACAATGTTATGCAGCAGTTCGTGTCTATAATTTTTTAACGGTATCACAAACTAAAAATTACATACACATTTAGCCCACTCCACATCCCCTCACCACGTTCAATTAGAACTCGGATTTCATACTATGATTTTACCAAAATTTTATTCATATATTTTACCATTATTTTTATTCGTGATGCATGACAAAAATTCATCATGATACGATACGTCCTTGATGCATTTACAAAATTTAAAAAAATTATAAAATCAATTTTAAAATTATGTTGTTTTAAATATTTCTATTATTTATATAAATATTATTAGTACATATTATATTTATATATATATAATCATTAGACAAACAACTCATTTACTCAAAACTTAAAATAAATAATTATATTGTGAATAATAATAATATTAATAATATAATTATAAAAAATAACCTTTATAAAAAAATATAACAATAATACACATAGCGTCCTTAATCTTATTTTAAAATGTATTATAAAATATACATACAAATATTTACAATATAAAAAAAAGTGATCAATAGGTGGCTTTTATAAGTTGCATACATAAAAAACTGCTATTATTTATTATTATTAATGTACAATAATATATTGACAATGATACATAAAAGTTATCATGGTTTATAAAAAGCATTACAAATATCTATTATATATCAAACATATCTATGTATTTAAAATTAATATTGTAGTTTGTCATAAAGACCAATGTCAATAAATATTAATATATTAAATTAAACACGTAATTTATATATGATATTAATAAAAAATAAATATTAATAAATGCTTATATAATATAATATAATATAATATAGTATAATATATAATTCAAAACATTTAATAAAATAGAAAACATCAAATAATAGCTCTTTCAAAACATTATTTAATTATTATTAATTACTTTTTTAATCATCTTTTTAAACTAAAGGCATTTTAATGCAATTCAACTGAATAACTTATGAGAATTAACTCTTAACATTTATTTACGTTAGTTTTGATATAAAAATATTTGAAAGTTTATAGTCTGGAAAATTTAATTATATATTGTATATCCTGTCACTGTAAGAATAATTTAAATTCACATTCATCAGACCCCACATTTTCCCCCCTACAAAATCAACTCAATTTTATTTCAATGTACATAATACCAACTGAAAGGATTAATAAATACTGAAGAGAAAAAGAAACTGAACATTAGCATTTAAATATATCCCATTTTTATGAGGTTTCTGTCGATTAAGTATCGATCCAGGAGTATTGAAAATATTAATAACTTTTTAAATATACTATTCAACTTTTATATATACTTACAAAAATGAGATGAAAGTCATCGATTATGTAATATATTATGTAATATATTATGTAATAATTATGTAATATATATCCTTCAATTTGACAATTTCATAAAAATGAGACCTAACATTTGACAAGAAATATACTACGTTTAATCTTTTTTAATGTTTAGAAATCGTTTTAAATTACTATAATTATAGTGACTCAATTTTTCTGCTGATATAATCATGGCTTATATCGTTTTTTTGGCTATATCATTTTATCTTGTGTATTGTTAAAAAATCAATTGTAAATCTCGCTGCGGATTTAATTGACCACATGCAGATTGCTTATTAAAACAAATATCTACAAATATTTAGATCATTATTAAAATTAAAAGATATACATAATATTTTAAATTAAACAATCACTAGAATATATAAGAAAACGAAGAAGTTCATCAATAAAGTCCTATTTTACTGATCTACTAGTCGTACATAGTTATAATTAATCCTCATTATATCAAATTATCGTATCATACTAATAGACTACAATTAATATTCTCGCAGTTAACTGTATATATTGTAACTGTTTATAAAACTATTATATGTTTTGTTTTGTACAGTAAAATATAACAATTTTAATTAACTAGTAATGATATTAACTTTGTTTTTGATTTTCTTTTAATTCAAATGATAAATCGCCTAAAGTTTTCAAAAGATTTATTTGCGAAAAAAGTAAAAAACTAATTATTCTGTTGTCAAATAAGAAGATAGCGTTAAAAGCCGGTGACTGCAAAATTATAACTTTGAACTACTGTTGATCTAGGGGCAAAGCTTTTTGTATAAAGCTTTGCCGCTCGATCAACAGTCAGATTGACACTATAAGCAGTACAAAGATTTAATTTTCTAATATTTTCTAGTTTCATCCCTGTACTAACTTCGTGTGATTTTGTTTTTTTTGTTTTATATTTTTACTTAATCTGTATTATAGCATAATGTACCTCTGGCTCTTTTATGCTTGCGCCTTATAATACATTTTCAATTAAAATATTTTTATTTACTCTTATAGATTTTCACATTTCTAAATACCTTATTTGTTTATATTTTTTAATTTTTTTTATTATTTTACATTTTTACATTATTTTTAAATATTAATTGTACTTATATGATTATTGGCTTCCCAAGGTATTATATTAGTCTATATAGGTAAACTTTACTCACGCGCAGCTTACAATATAAAATTATATGGATTAATTTTATCTAAACTTATCTTGTGCACCTGAGGAAGCACCAGTGTTGCTGAAATTCGTGTTTTTTTTAATATAAAATATAATTTGACAGCCAACGGCTTCTAACTCTATCTTTCTATATAATTATGCTGCAAGAGAATTACAGTTTATTCCGTTTTTATTTGGTTTTCAGAAGCCTAATATTAGACACTTATTATGATCTGTCATATTTGACTTCATGCAATTTTAACAAGCACCTAAAATTAATAATTAAATATATTGAATATACTGTAGACATCGTTAGGTAGACTTTAAATAAATTTTAAAAAGCTCTCTAATTTTTAAAATCTATACTGTTTTCATATTTGTCATATAATATACATTAACGGGTGCATTTATATACATTGTTTATAAAATAGTATAATGATATTGCAACACAGAAGGTACAGTAGATAATTGTTTGGATATATTAAAAAATATATAATATTTAATATTGTCTGATTTATAAATTATTATGTCATATTGATACTGACACGTCTACATACTTGGACAAAAGGATGAAGGAGGACAAGGGAAATTCAGTCATTAGCGATCAGTTGCTTATTTGTAGAGTTTTAGTAATGAATACAATTGCATCAGTTTTAAAATTCACCCAAAAATTCTTCTGATTTTAATATCCGTATTTTAAAGCTCTACATATTAAAATGACCCAAACCAAATGGCTAATAATGGCTCTTCTTTCTTTGTGATAAATATTTTTTCTGATTGTTTAACATTGTCATGTAACTTTCTCTTGTGTTACTATATTTTTTATATGCATTCTTTTTATTTTAATCCACCTACATTTTTATTTGTTCACTTATAAGAAATTGTCTGCTTTTTAATAAACAAACATAGATATGGTCTTGCAATTGTTTGTTTTAATCTTCCAGTTAAATTTTTTTTCTTAGTTTAATTATAACTAAAAGAACTTTATTGTAGAACAAAGCAAGTATTGCATGTAATGAAACTCAATATTCTTTTTAAGACAATGATGTGCTTGTCTCTAACAAAACGTTGTATCTCACGATTTATCTGAAGGTGAAAAGTAAAAACTTTAAAGTTCCACACTTTCCGTTTCCTGACAGTACTACCTGCTCTAGTATGATATAAAGTTGTTTCCACATTCAATTAGCGATATTTTCTAAGATATATTCAACTTTCTTCAGTATTTTTCGAACTTTAAGAGCTTTAATTAATTCAAATACGTTCTATGTGACACAATTTATATAGAACATTCTATATAAATATTGAACAATCCATAACTTTTATAGTATTCTTTTCATTGCAATTAACGGCGTCTTTACTATTAATATTTTAGATATTATTTATTACTTCTTAGGCGCTATATTTCAAATAAGATCGATTTTTTAGAATAAAAGAAATTAAATTGCTTCAACTAATTAAATATTAGATTGTGTGATGTAACGACAATCAACACTGTTGCAAAAATAAATTTAGAAATAGTTTCATGATAATTAATTTTTTTAATAACTTTTTATTATGGTAATTGTGTCCAAGCCACCTCTGGTTTCACTATTTGCTCAATATTGTTACATTCTTTCATTATTCTTTTACTTTAAGTATCAGTCTCTTTTAGGCTGGCTTTATTGAGTTTTTTCTAGTATTTTTCTAGATTTTTTCAGGTTTAGAATTTCCTCTCCTTTGCATTTTGTGTATATTTTTTGTCGTTTTTTTTAGTTATATAGATATCCTTTCTTATGATTTATATTTTATTATTTTTGACTTATAACTTTTCTTACTCTCTGGTATACTGATTTTGCCTGATGGTTCCAATCAATTCTACAGATCATAAATACCTTTGTTTCTGCATTTAATAGATATTTTAAACTTTATTTAGTATAACTATTAGGAATAGAAATTAATATAAACATTACTACATATTATTTTAGTCATATATAGTTTAATCATGGTGCCGATTCACTAGTTTAGTATATATTACACGTTATATATACTGTATAAACAATATGTATAACCCGCTTTTTTAAATACCAGCAATATACAGGCCCGTATGCAGGATTTTGTCAGGGGCATGCGCGGCACTTAATAAAAGGGGAAACATTACCCGCTGTGGTATGGCGAGGCGAGCAGTCGAGCCACTAAATCGACATGGAATGGCAGTGTTATATGTTACATACTTATCTAAATGTAGGAAGGTATACGTTAATAGTGTCTGTCACTATGTAAGTACATGCCCGTAGCCATATTATTTTTACTGGGTAGGCAGAATTGAAAAGGGAACTTTATATTAAATGCATTTTTTTATTTAAAATATAGTATTATAGCGAGTACATAATATAAGTAGGTACATCTATTTAATTTTTACAAACTTGAACCATACAAAAGTTCTATAGACTATGTACAACTAATGAGGTATTCAAGAAACTTATAAAGTTATAAGCATTATAAATAAAGGTGTACAATACATACTATAGAATATGTAAAAAGTACATTTTGAATTGTATATATATAATATATATATACAATATATTGTTCCTATGTAAGTATATTTTCTATTTGATACCTATATTATAAAAATACAAATGTGTAGGTATAATATTGATGTACATATAAATCAATATGTAAAGGGTCGGATCCAGGTTTCTGAGAATGGGGGGGCTTTTAGGAAAAAGTAGAATGTGACTATCAAACACTGTCAATGCAGTATTCTTTTAGCTTTGTACTGGATCCGTCCCCGATGTAAGTATACAATTAAGTATATGTTAATATGTACATAGTTAAATTGTTATCAGTTGTACAAATAATGCTTATTAAATGACAATGATATCCACTATACTATTCTGCTATGAAACATTATTGCATAACCCCTTAATAATTAGAAATGAAGTGTATGTTTATTCCAAATCGAACAAATTTTGGTCAGTCAAAACAAATTTCACAATTTTAAAATTTTCCAAATAATGTGTACCATTGTTCTTTATACGACACAAATTCATTAGCTATTTTATGCATATCAAGTTGATCAGTCCACAATTTGTGAATATGTAAAACTATCAGGTTGTTGAGTCTGTTCTGATTCATTGTGGCCCTTAGATAGGTCTTCACAAGACGCATAACGGAAAAGGAGCATTCAGAAACAGCATTTGTTGCTGGTATAACCAGGATCAACTTGACCAGAGTTACAATTGATGATAAACATATCTTGCCGAGCCATATTCCACTTGCGTACTTCTGCAATTATTGTGTGACTGTTCTGAACATGTGATAAATTACCAAAAAAAGATTTGTAAACATCTAGCTGCCCTCGCAAAGTAGGTAGATCAATGTCACCACCATATAAAGATGCCACATTTTTCAGTTCTTCCTCGAAACTCATACCTTGAGCGGCCTTCAGAAGCAGATTTTCCAATTGGGTTAATACATGAAATCCTGTTTGGTTGAATCTATTGTCGATTGAATTGATTGCATTGTCAATGACTTCAATTTAATACTAGGTACTGTCCTGATAATAAATCAATACAAAGAAAATATTGTAGGTGTTATTCCTAAACAGTTATACTTTTTATCACTGTCCATGGGCAGGAAATGTATTGCTTCCTGTTGCAGATATGGTTATAAAGTTTCTAGATTTCAAGACCCTCTCTAACGCTTTCCTACAGTTTATATAATTATTATAGTTAGATTAAAATAATTATACACATTGATTTTTCTTTTTACAGGAAGTGCCTTTTTTCTCTAGTGTAATTTTTATTTTCAAAAGGGCATATTTTTTAAAAAGTGGGTAGGTTGCCCCTGTCATATACATAGGTTGCTACGGCCCTGAATATATATTTAATGTCAAATATAAAAATAATGTTCAATGTTTAATCTTAGATAAATACAATTACACTATAAGATAAAAAATATTATTATACAATTATAGTAATAATAACATTAGTGTGGGCCAACACATATTCTGAACATATCTTCCTGAATGCCAATGAGTTTAATATCATGAGATATGATAGGTGATTCCACAAATTGGTCAAACATGGTGTGAAAAATTGAAGAATGTAATTCAACTATAACATATGTTTTTTTTATAAGCCAAGATACTTTTTTTATTATTATTTATTTATTTATTTTCTATAAAGAATTGAATTAAAAGCTATTTTTAGTAAAAATATTTTATAATATAATATGTATGGTTTGTTAATGAAAATATGTACTAGATATTCATATATTGTATTTGAACTTATAAAATGGTTTGTTTTGGAAAGTATATATTATAATTTGTTAGTATTCATGAATAGTTTGTATACATATATATATATGTGTTAAAAAGTATTTAATCACTGTTAATAGAAATTTGAAGAAATATCATTTTAAAATTGGTTTGACTTGATTTATGTTTTTCTTCAGTTACATTTTTCCAACATTTGAAGTTAACTAATTAAATGCATATAAAAGTAATCGCATATCAGTTATTTTAATTGAATACATATGTTTAAATATAATATTTATCATTGACTAATTATATAAATATATTGTTTATATTAAAAACAATGTTGATTATTGACTTGTGCTTCAATTTTACGACCGTTACTATATGGAATCGCCCTGATACATATTTTATGTTATCTTATCATTTTGGAAAAGATTAACATTAATATCTGCAGCAACCTTTAAAGGCTGACCCACCACTGAACTGTATGAACCTCTGTACTCTTTGGCCTGACAGTTACTGATATGTATAATAAAACTAGTAACATATACACATTTGATATATCCCTGTTATATGTCAGCATATTTATGTACAATTTGTTCCATAATTTTTTAGTACACATAACAATAAAAGTGTTTAGTAATATTATTTTATTTGTCTGACAGTATTGCTACCGCAATTTGTATCCCAATAATCACAGGCCTTCTAAATAATCGCTGAGAAAATAGAAATTACATTTATATATAACCAATTTTAAATGTAAATTATAATCAAAATATTATAAATTTGAACGTTTTTAATTGCATTAGGTATGTTTAAAAAAACATGTCAATATAAAATATTCAATTTTTCCTATATTTTTTTAACTTTCTCCTTTTCTAACATGGTTACTGCATGTATCAAAACAATCACACTTAATGTTTTTTTACTTTGGAATGTATTTTATGATAGTGTATACATTTCAAACAATGATTAATACCTATTAATTTGTCGAAAATGCACGAATTGGAAAAAATGTTATGAATACCAATTAAATAGCATTTCATTTTTGCATGACATTTTTTCAAATGGGGCCACTATTTTGAGCCTGGGCGATGGCATACACAGAGCACAAATAGAAGTTAACAACGGTTCTGTACATGGATGTACAATATACATGGAATTGTATTTTTGCTTATCTTAAAGACATATTCTTCTTAGGAATTTTTGGCAACAAAACCATCCTGTCGGCTTCTGCATGTCTTTTCAACTTGGATGCTTCATCTGCTGATTTCTTCAAAACCTTTTCAATGGCCTTTAATTCAATTCGATTATTTTCTACCACAAAGATCGATGCTTCCAAAGCAAGAAACGTTTCTTTTTGTGCTGCCTGTGATACAGCTGAGAGTGCTCTCTTAAGCTTTCAGATGAGTAGCGGTAGCGTCTGTGATCTTTTCTTCGTGTTGTCATTACTTATTTTTAAAATGGGCTAACATATTTTTCGATCCATGTCTTCTTGAACTTGTTGTTCAATTCTCTTTTCTTCAATTGTATTTTTCTCTTCATTGTCATTTTCCTTCTTCTCATTTACTGCTTTGTTTCAGAAACGCTGCACATTCTGCCTTTGTCTTAAATCCCATGTCGATTTGGATCGTTCCTGCTGTCTTTTTTGTAGAAAGTAGATGCGACTTTGTAATTAGAAGACCTCGCCGGTTGTCTTCTGAACATATAGTGGAATAATCATTTACTTGAGATGTGTTAGTTTAATGCTACATTTGTGCAAATAAATAATATATTTAGAGACAATAATTATGCTTAAGTGAAGTGTAATCAGAGTCTAACAAAATTCTTCATATTATGTAACTGATATTATACCAGCTGATAATTACTTAAACTTTGTGTGTAGCATTAAATAAGATATATTGTATGAGTGGAAGTTTTGAGATCGAATATGCAAAGTATGCTTACCCGACATTTTATTCCGTTTATCTATGTCAATATCATACAGTTTTCCGAAAGATTTCTCTACATCTACAATATATTCCAATGGAAAAGAGTAGATCAGGCAGAGAAAATCAGTGAAAGAAGAAAGAATGACTGAGCTTCAGAATTGGTATTCAATCTTCTACCGTTGTGCTATTACTTGTCAGAGTAGTTTTAGGTCGGTCCTTTATAAAATTGAACCTTCGTACTTCAGTAGTGAGGCCATCCATATCCGAAGCGGGAACAACATTTGGCACATATTTGACTGCGTCCACCACAACTGTTTTGTTCAATTCGGGTTTTGAAACATCTAAGAATTGCATGCCTTTCAGAAGTTTGTTGCGAAACGGGAGATTTTTCTACGAGTATTTGGCGAGTTTGGCGATAAGATTTAATATAAAATAAATATAGTATTTATGGAAACTTAAAAAGTTATATAAAATCTTCGAAAACAAGATACATCATAAAGAAACCGCAATTCATATGTTTCTGAAAGCTTTGATAGGAATAGCTTGGTGTCTGCACCAACCAGGAGGTCGCTTAGCTGTAAATACCTTTTCAACTCCATGTCTACCTCATACAGCTTGACAGACAATCTTAGTAAAACTCCCATTTTCATGAATTGTATCAGAACTCATTTAAAGATGTCAATGAGTTGTGGCCATAGAGAATGAACAAGTATACCCTCGGCCTAAAATTAAACACGATAATAAATCGAAAGTTTATACAACTTTGTTATACTTAACTTTCAACGCCAAACTTACTTTTTGGAACCATCGTTCAAACATTGAGCTTATTCGTAACAGATGGATAAGGAATTTTATAGTCACTTGTGTTAACGATTCAGTGAGAGCAGCATAAAGTCTTCGTTGACGTTGGCATTTCTCATTTGCTATGTTAAATGATAATGCCAAAGTGACAAGAGCATCGTACTGCTGATCTATACGCTCCAAACATCGTGGAAGCGAAAATCACATGAAATTATTATTTAAAAGTGGCATGGTTGCATTATACTTGCGATATATAGTAGCAAGATCACGACTATCCAAGCCATTATTTAAATTATGAGGGCCTACCTAACTTCAACATTCCGCAGCATATTTACCTTGTCAAGGTTCAACGCTTTCTGAATTTAAAATATAAATAAAGCGATATTAAAGGCATTACAAAAAATGGTACTTCGTTAATGAGACTGTAAGAGTATTTATAAAGCATGCTCACGGGCTTCGTTTGCTTTAAGCTATGACGAAATAAATAATAAACATCCTGAACAAACTCAATGGTGCTTGCAAATGTTTCTTTAGTGGCTGCGTTGTTGGCGTTATGCATATTGTGCAGAGTACAAATCACACCAAGATTAATAAGATGGTCCAACCCAGGTGATTGTTTCAAGCGTCCTGTGACTCCGTTTTTACTGCCTGTACAATAAATAATAAACAATCATATAGAATACGTCAAGATATAGTACAAAGTGCTAACGGTTTGTCTAAAATATTTTAATAATAGCTTTAGCTAAAAGCTTTATCCGATTCGTCTCCTATCCATTTACTTTTGGAAAGACAAGCATTGTCGACTGCTTTCAAGACATACGTAGCTGACGACTCTGATGTGAATTCATCCATAGCTATAACATCTAGCAATCGAATATTAATACAACTATCTTAAACATCCACACTACGGGTAACAATTGTCATCAATCAGGAATCATTATACTTCAAAGGTTGCCAACGTCAGTTTGTTTCAACAGTGTACAGAACCCACTTTAACAGTGTGGAAGACCCACCTTAGCTCTGCTTCCATTACTTTAACAGTGTGCAAAACCCACCTTAGCTCCGCTTCCATTACTTTAACAGTGTGCAGAACCCACCTTAGCTCCGCTTCCATTACTTTAACAGTGTGCAGAACCCACCTTAGTTCAGCTTCCATTACTTTAAAAGTGTTCAGAACCCACCTTAGCTCCGCCTCCATTGCTTTAACATTGTGCAAGACCCGCCTTAACTCCGCCTCCATTACTTTAGCGGTGTTCACATCTCTGATAACTGACATAGCATGATGATCGAAGTAATTTTGTACCGTTGGTAAATTTTCAATTGCATTAATTTTTTCCTGGTGACCAGCCGATCGGGCGTGTTGTTTGGCTAACTTACACATATTACAAAAACATAACTCGCCACCCTTGGAACTTGCTTTCAACCATCTCTCCCCAATTCAAATTTTTCCAGTCCAATCTGATTGGTATAATGTTGACCGTTTCGGAGGCATCTGGAAAGTAATGTCACAAAGAAAGCCAAAACTTAACTTATTTGAATAAAATATCAAAATGTAAAACAAATCATTATAAAACGACGGTCCACGTGTCCAACTATACACCTTGAAAAAGTCTTTGATTCCCTGCTTTACGTTGTTAAAAATAAATAATTAATGACGTAGAAACTTATAAAATTAAAGTGATTTAAATATAAAACGATTGTAAATAACTTGATTAGACGATTCATCAAACAAAATATAATATGAATATATATAATTAAAGGAAAAGTAAAACAATATACAATAATATTATATTTATGGGTTGCAGTTTATCGTCATACCCAGGACTATAACTAAACATATTATTAAAAGTGTTAGTAACACACAATATAGCCTGTGAATGTAGTCTGTAAATATAATGGATACAATGTATGGTATATTATGGTATGGTATGTATATTCAATTGGCTACACATCTTCTCAGCTTAGTGATAGCTAGGAATAATAATATGCTTTATATTTTATCAAATTGCCAAATGCAATGAGTTACAATTTTTAATGTATAGATAATAACATTTATGTTATAATTAATGTAGATGTGGTAAAATAGTTACAAGAGCATGTCACACAAGTATATATGTCATGTTGTGTTATTTTATTGGAGATTTTTAGTTTAGGAGATGAACATATTGTAGATTGAATATTATCCATATACCTTGCATATAGTTTGTGAATATAGTTTACACATCTTTATAAAAAATAATCGCAGGTCCCCACAATAATCGCAGAATTATAATTTTGATCAAATAATCGCAGCTGGTGGCAACACACTGACAGTACTTGTGGGGTTAACCCTTCGTACGTGGACATACTTTGTAGGTTTTGTTACGTGGAAGGGGGCTATTTAACCCCCCCCCCCCCTGAAAAACCAAACTTCCTATCATCTGATTAAGCTTAAATTTAGTATACAGATACCTCCTAAAGACTTGTCGAGCGATTTTAATTTTCCAAAAAATTAATCGATTGTTATAATATAGGAAAATAACCATATATGCCATTTATTGATCAAAAATTGCTATAACTTTTGTTCAATGCAACCAATTGACTTCATTCTTTTTGCATCTGATTCCAGATTACAAGATATATATTTGTTGATATATTTTTATAATTATACTACTATACAAATAAGCCATAAGTAGTATAAATGCTATTTAAGTATTATTTTTAATTGCTGGTTATTTAAATAAATAATTTTGATAATCAAGTTAAATGGATATAATTTACAATAAACCTTACTTATTTTTTCTATTAATGTGGCAAGTTTCAGCTCCTAATATCCTACCCAGGGGGGGGGGTGAGGGGGGCTTATAAAATTAA
>JAUZND010022618.1:0-25021 GCA_034780555.1 Coelogynopora nodosa | reverse complement strand
TTAGTACATAAGAATCAGCATAAAAAACCGCACATATCCCGATGTCGAGCTAAATATTTAGTCAAAAAAAGGTCTTTAACGGGACACCCTACTGTTCAATATACTGATGAAAATTATTTTTATCTCATTTCTTCAAGAAAATCACCATGGAGAAAGGGTGTCATAAAAGGGGGCATTTTTAAAAAAACACTCTTGCCCGTTATTATAAATAAACTAAATAATTTAAAAACAAAAAGCGTGCGAATGTTAAAGAAATTTGATTTAAAAAAAATTAAATTATAATATTAATAATACTTATTATTATAATAAATGTTTTTATTTCTATAAAAAATTAGTTTTTCTGACTATATGAACTAAAGCACTTTTCAAATCCTTTATCAAAAACTCACTTATTGTTCAAACATTCTACAAAGTATATTTTTTAATTTTAAAAGAGATTTTATTGATATAACTGTAATCTTTATTTCGTTTTTAATTCAATATTTAAAAACGGTTATAATTTATAACTTATAAATAATAAAATTGAAAGTTATTAAAATATAAACTTTTAATACACTATTCATTCAAACTGGCGTTTATGGTACTTTTCTGGTTCAAAAAACGAAGCTACAACAATTCTTCCAGCAAATTTACGACCAGCTAAACTCGTCTGTGCAGTTTGACATTGGAATATGTCTTCAAATTCGACAAAAATCTAAAATAAAAAAATAATTAATTAATTAATTAAAATTAAAAAAAAATTAAATCAAGG
The DNA here is from genome assembly GCA_034780555.1 of Coelogynopora nodosa. NCBI lineage: Eukaryota > Metazoa > Platyhelminthes > Proseriata > Coelogynoporidae > Coelogynopora > Coelogynopora nodosa. The sequence continues at coordinate 24,270 of JAUZND010022618.1, read as the reverse complement.
AATTGATCAATATTCAAACAATTACATTTCCAACCGCAGGGACTGTAACCCCTGTGATAGGTCTGGGAATTTCCATAGATTTGACTACACCGTGTTTACTACATTCGTTCATTACGTCCTCTGTAATATCTAAAATTATAATGACTCGATATAATTATTGAATGTTAGTCAATACATTAAATTAATATAATTAATTTGTTAACGTACCATCATATTCATCATCATCCACTAATTCACTCTCCTCCACCATATTCATCAGGCATAAAATTTCACTTACACCTGACGAAATTTGAAGACTTTCTGGTTTCAATCCAGGAATCTGCAATTGGACTCCAGGCTATAAAATAAAATAAAATATAATAAAATAATTTATCACATAAAAAAATAAAAAATAATTACTGCAACCGACTGGTCTTCTGGTACTACTTTTTGAACAACCAACTTTTTGTCACCCAGTTCCATCCCATTCAAACCCACAATAGCCTAATTAAAATTTTAGTAATATGAACAAATAATTAATTAGTAAATTTATTATAATTTATAAAATATACCTGTTGAGATACGGTAGGATCCTGATATTCAAAAAAAGCATATCCTTTGCTAGTCCCATCATCCTCGGTGGCCAGCTCAAACATTAATGTTGTTCCGAACGATTCAATCAAGTCTTTAATCTGTAGGAAATTTAAATATATTAAAAAATCCACTTAAAAAAGTAGATACTAACGGCGAGCCGTACAGTAAAATCTACTGGTACTAAAATATCTAAGAAATCTAAAATTCTAAAAATGCATTTTTATAAAATTCTAAAGCCCATTTAATTTAAAAAACATGGCAGTTTCAAATTGAAACTTTCAATAATTTTGAAGGAAAAAAATTATACCAAAATTCAATGTCCAATAGATAATAAATGATTAATCATCTTTACGAAAATCTATCAAACGTAAAAAATATCAAGCATAGCTTGATAAAATTACCTGTTCAGATGTAATAAAGGTAGGAATTTCAGACACAAAGAGGCGGTTTTTATTTTTCCGCAATTCTTCTCCTTCTAAATTACAAATGTAAAATTAAAAAATTAAAAAATTAAAAATAAAAATACTCACCCAGCATGTTAGCTTTTCCGTACGATGGCATTGGTTGATAGTCTCGTGGTCGACGAATTTTTAACGACTGTCCTTGGTACATAACTCCATCGAAAACTAGACAAGCTGTAGTTTCATCCACAGATCGAAACTATAATTATACAATTACACAATAAAATTTATATTGTATAACATTTTTGCATAAATTATGCAAATATGCATTGACAAATTTAAAAATATCTTTATAAACATTTTTCAACATTCCACAATGTTAGCATTCTGAATTTGTCATTTGGCACCAGCGCGTGCCTTTAAATAATAAAAAATATTTTAAAAAAAACCTCTACAAATGCGAAATTTTTATCCACGTTAACCTGACAAGCAATAATGGGACATCCTTCTGCTTGTGTTAATCCAGCAGACAACATTTGAGTGTTGAAAAATTCCATCAAACAAATCTAAATTAAATGATAAAAATTTAATTTAATTTAATTTACTTCAGACCCACCAAAAGGAATATTTCCAACGTACAGCCTTCTAGCTTGCCTACTTATCGCATTCCCAGAAAATGGAATGGCTGGATTCAACTGTGTAGCAGGTGTTTGCATGGAAAGTGGTTCAGACGTTACTTGAATTGTTTGGGGTATTTGACCAGCGGCTTGCATAGCTTTATACTGTGTTGGAGTCACGTGTTCGAAACCTCGAGGAGGTACATCCCAAAATTTAAAAACTCGCCTTTTAAAAATATTAAATGTTTAAAAATCGATTCATTTAATGAATAAATTACTTTGGTTCATTGCTCCTGGATCTGTTTCTCCTTTTCGACTCTCGTGACCTATTCCTCTCTCGGCTTTTGTGCCTCCTTTCTCCACCACGACGTTCTCTGCTTCTATCCTTACTTTTACTCCGAGATCTTCTCGACCGACGATGAGATCGATGTTTTCTGTCGGGTGATTTGCTACTTCTTCTTCTATGTCGTCTTTCTTTCACTTTATCTTGACCATTATTTTCATCAACATTGATTTTTACATCATCATCGATTATTCCTTTTACGGCAGCATCATAAGACGGTGGTTCAATGTTTTGTTCAGCTTGTATTTTTAATTTAGGCGAAGATTCTGTTTCCATTTTAATTTGTTGCTTTAAATGTTTAAATTTAAAATAAACGTAACTATATTAATTACTACAAATATTGTTTGAGCAACATGGTAACTTTATTTCACAATATTGTGAATATTTATATAAATATAAATTATAAATTTATAAAAATTTTGTGCCAGGTCAAAATTGATGCTTCCTGTTTGTATGATAAATTTCCGGAAATGATAAATAATTTGTAAATTGTATGCAATAAAAGTGACCTGCCTGCTGACGCCTTCGGCAGAGCTAGATAGGTTTTGTACGTAGTACAAAAATGTCAATCTAGTCATATATTTTTGTGTGACACCAATAGCAGTTTTTATTAATTGATTTACAGTGTTCATATAGAGCTTGTTAAATATACAATAATTATAGGCATACAGATCACAATTTTGTCACTAAAAAATATATAGAAGAAAATAGAAGAAAGATAACAAAACAAAATGAAGATTTTCTCTTTCAAATTTGGTACATTGGGAGAACATGTACGTATGAATATATTATGAAAATATTAATGAAAAAAGTTACCTGGTTAATTATAATTAATTATGACACCAATGAAAAAACAAAATCATTGGTAAATATTTTTAAATAATTTTCAATTAAAATTTGCTTTTTTAACTTTTTAATTAATTGGAAATTTAAAAAAAATTTTGTACACTTGCTTTTATATACATAATATTTTTTATTTGAATAATTTTAAAAATATTTACAAATTTTATTTTTAAATTTAAAATTCAAATTTATCAACAAGTAAGTTACTTCAAAACAATTTCATATTGCACGTGAAATCCCTTTTTAGACAATCCATCTACATTCTTGTAATCGACCGAGTCTACTTTTCGAAACCCCAATTTTTCATACATGTTTTTTACATGCTGAGTAGGATAGTGCAAATTGGCCGTTATCGAACAAGATCCAGTTAAATTAATCAACGAAAACACCATATTATTTAAAATTGCAATTAAAAGTTTTTCTTGATTAATATGCAAGTCAAAGTATTCATAATCTATACAAATTTGGCAGAGAGCATCATTTCCATAATTGCGACAAGTATCTGACAAAAGATGCAGATTTAGATACATTTGAAGAGTATTCATTTCTCCATCAGTCATGAGTTTGTTGACAGCATTGGATTCTGTCGTATATTTTTTTAAAAGATTTTTCATTGCATTGTTGTCATTTTCAAATAGGAAATATCCAATGCATTTTTTATTTGGAGAGTGTATGGTAAAACAACTTTTGTGAATGAGAAAAGAATCGATACAACTAAAATAATTTTTAAAATGATCATTTTTAATGAATCAATACACTCGCCTCGCCAATTGAAGAAACTCGTCTTTGCATTCTAGGTCGAAATAATGCGGAAGAAATGCGTACAAGTCGGCCTACAAATTTAATTTTAAAAATGTTGAAAATTTCAACCTTGTCGGAATCTTGTCCTTTAAATGGAATAATATAAATCATTTCACAGTTTATCAAATCTGGAAGACAAAATTTTACCCTCTTGCATTTCATAATTGGCATTAATGTCACCATGAGCTGTAAAATTGTACTAAAGGATTTTAATCTACGTTCACGTTCCAAAACAACGTCGACGACTTTCCACGTTTTTTTAATCCACTTTTTATCCAAAATTCCTTCAATTGTGACATTATGCTTCAACCAATGCAATATACACAGACAAATATATAGCATAAACTTTTGTTCAAAAATATAGACCAAAACTTCATCCAACAAGGCCAGATTTTTCGATTTAGAAAGCCTATCAATCTGACTAATCATTGAAATTGCGTCTCCTTGAATAGAATCAATAATTGGCAAAATCTGCTCATCTTGTACGTTTTTATAACTGGACAATTTGTACAAAACTTTGGAATATAGCTCGAAAAAATTCCCGCAATAATCTGATAATTGAAAGACGCTATAATGACAATCTGTAAGAAACTTGACGTCTTGGAAAAGAACCTCGCAATTTTCGCGGTCAAAAAAATCATCCTCCATAGGTATCGAATCGAAATTTGAAATTTTCAACTTTTTCAACATACCTGTTGTTTTTGTCAAGTTTTCTTTTCCCGTTTCCACAATCAAATTGCCCTCGAGAAATCTTGATTCTATACATTTTTCAATAACCAGTAAACTATTGTAAACACAACATTTTCCTTCTTTTAGATAAATATAATGGTCAATTTTGCATTTATCCGACATTATTAAAGTTTCGCGATTCCATTCCAACGTCCATAAATGAATTGCTACATTTTCAACTACTGTATCGTCGTAATCGAGCAAATTTGTAAGTTGAGCAGTCAAGTAAAAAAAGGCGGAATCTTCCAGGTCATTTATCATTATATCCTTGACAATGCTTGTCAAATGTGCATTCAGATCGATATTACAATTGTAGGGTAATATATTTTTTAGTTTTGTTTCATCACAGGTATTTTCTGTATCCATTGAGATTGAACCACATCTAGGACGAATTCCTTTGTGTATGCATTTCAATTTATTAATAATTTTAGAATCTCTATCTCTTTTTTGGGAATTATATTTCCTCAAAATGGCGAATTTTTCGAGTTTTAAAATTTTTTCCGGGTTTTTTTTAGAAATTTGGTTTTTTTGAAAATCAGTGTTTTTTTCTTCGTGAGTTTCAATTTCCATTGCGTCAATTTTTGCATTCAAAGATTCAACATGATCGACGAGAAATCGAAACCAAATGGAGAGGGAAAATATGGGGATAAAATTACACTCGTACTCTACATTAGGGTTCAATAACAAACCTCCACATGTTTCATACAAATCGACGGACCGATTTTTCAAAGTAGAGAGAGAAACTCGTCTTTTGTCAAAGTCATTGTTTAACATGTTGTCCCATATTATCGGCTTTCTCCGCAAAACTGAAAAAACGTCTCTGCAATTTTTGTTTGTAATTTTATTGGAAATTACACTTTTTCCAGTCCAAAAAATGTCTATATTTGGGTCTAGTTCTGTGCCCAAAACTTTGAGATAACCCGATTCAGTTAAACTTGGAATTGCTCGACTATTGCAGTATTCTGTGGGAGTAAATACAATTTTTGGCTTGTCGAGAAAATTGTAAAGTATATTGGTGACTCTCGATTGATCTAAAGCGGCATTTACCATATTTTCAGAAAGTTGTATATCATCGAAAAAAACACCATATGATTGACAACCAACATTTTTCAATTGGAGTAGTTTTTCCTTCAAAAGATCAATGTCTCGAGTGTCGGAAAAGTCAACATCTTTTCCTGGAGAAATGCAATACATGAACTGAACGGAATTTTCAATGCATGTGTTGATTAACAATTTTAAAGACTCTAGCTCACTTTTACTGTAACGTAGTCTCCAGTTTTGCCGGTGTTTATCATCGTCCTTTGGCGCATAAGCGTAGCAATTGAGTTTTAACGAGTTTAGACTTTTTATCAATCGCAATCTTTGGCTCATTGACCACGGTGGACCGTAAAAACCTTCAATTACCCCACAAAGATAAAAGGGAGTAGATGACATGGAGGTAATTTTATAAAAATGTAATATATAAATTATATATTATGGCGACGAAACGAGTTACACACTAAAGTTGAAAATATATTGAAAATTTGAAAATTATATATTTCGTTAAAAAAATTGGAAAATTTCACCAAATTATTTAAAATTACCAAGAAACTGTGCCAAGTTTTTCAAATTGACATTAATTTAAAAAACTTTTCATTTCAATTCAACAACAAAATCCATGAATACTAAATAATTTCATCAATTTTATAGGAAATAAACACGTGATCTTTTTGAAATTTAAAAATTATTTTGAAATTGGTTGATTTTTTTCAACTTTTAAAAATCATGTTTATCACGCGAACTTTTACCGATAAAGTAGAAATAAAACCCCACCAATTGGCCAACTGCTTAAAAACTGAAATAGCCCACTGCATAAACAAAAAATACGCCAATATAGTAATCCACGACATTGGTCTCTGCTTGTATCTGTACGAATTGATACAAGTTGAAAAAAACACCATAATGACATGTTCTGGATCCATTTTCTACCTGGCAAAATTCAAATTAGTAATTTTCAGACCTCATTTGAACGAAATTTTGACTGGGACAGTGTTAAAATCAACGGATAAAGGGATTCAACTCTCTGTAGGGTTTTTTAGTGACATTTTCGTAGATGCTGATAAACTACAAATGCCTTGTAGATTGTACTTTTTTTTAAAAAATGTTTTAAAAAATTTTGTCAATTTTAATTTTAAAGCGTAAAAGATAGCCAACTTTGGGTGTGGGAATACAGTGATGCAGATTCAGATGACGAAGAAATGGGGGAGAAACATGACATGTTTATAGGAATAAATTCTACTATTCGTTTCAGAGTTATTGACGAGTGCTTCAAGAAAATTCCCCCGACAATCATTGCAGATGAAAATGTTGCTCAAGAGGAGAAAATTCCCTACATGTTGATGGTATTTTTGAAAAATATATTTTTTTGTTAACAAATTTTAGGCTAGTGTCCAGGAATATGGATTGGGATTGACTTCTTGGTGGCAAAATGTTTGAATTTTTTTATAAATATTTAAAATGTACATAAATTGTAAATAAAGGATTGCATGAGAAAAATTGACCGGGCATGTAAACTTGAGAAGTTGTTTGTGAAAAATTTAGTGGAAAAATTAATAACTGAATTTTACTCTTATTGAAAGATACTTGTACATTTCGCATTTCAAATAATGAATTATAAATTATAATTTATAATTATTGATCAATTTATTTGTCAAAATTAATTAAATGCGCATTTATTCCAATTACCATATCAACATTAGAAATAACAGTGAACGATACATTTATTGGATTTTCACGAGCAATATTTCTAAATTATATTATCGGAAAAAGAATTGAAATATTATAGTTTAAAAGTAAAAATGAGTATTGATGGTAATGTGGAAAATTCACAGAATGATGAATCAAGTTCTCTAGAAAATTCTCAAACCAGCCCTGGTAAACCAAGTTTTGAGAGCAGCCAAGAGGTGGATGATGTAGCTGATGAGAATAACAATATACCAATTGACAGTACGAGCAATGACGCCGATAGTATTGATCATCAAGTAGATCCAGACCACGAAAACGAGTCGGCAACGGAAACATCAGACGCGGATGGAATTTCGACAGATTCGTTGTCCGTTGTACCTGTGAATATAGATCAAGACTCTAAAAGCACCAATACAGTGTCAGATTCAGACCGACATGACGAAACACTCACGGCGGATAGTGCTAAAACTGGAATACAGATTAGATTGGAAAAGTTACTGAAACAGACTGAAACTTATGCTAGATACATTACTACCGGTATGTTGAACAATTCCAAGGAATCTGGAAAGTTGAAGAAGAAAAATAAAGGCGATAGCGACAGGAGACATCGCATGGCAGAGACTGAAGAAGATGCAAATTTAATCAGTGATGCGAAGAGATCAGAACAAATTACCTATTTCGACACATCGCCGCATTATATAAAACACGGAGTGATGCGAGATTATCAATTGAGAGGATTAAATTGGATGATTAGTCTGTTTCAACATGGTATCAGTGGCATTTTGGCCGACGAAATGGGTCTCGGAAAGACTCTTCAAACCATTTCTCTGTTGGGATATATGAAGCATTATAGAAATCGAGCTCGACACCATTTAGTAATTGCACCAAAATCTACTCTCAACAATTGGAAAAACGAAGTTAATCGCTGGTGTCCTTCAATGACTCCACTGGTTCTCATTGGCAGTAAAGAAGATCGAAAAAGTATCGTTGATCGTATAAAACGGGGCAATGATTGGGACATTTGTATTAGCTCCTACGAAATGGTTATTATAGAGTGCAGTGCTTTGAAGAAGATTGAATGGAAATATATTGTTATTGATGAAGCCCATCGAATAAAGAATGAGCATTCCAAGCTATCAAATTTCGTGCGCAAATTATCATCTACAAATAGACTTTTATTGACGGGGACTCCCTTGCAAAACAATCTTCACGAATTGTGGGCACTGCTAAATTTCCTATTGCCAGACATTTTTAATTCTTCTCAAGATTTCGATTCGTGGTTTGATACTTCGTCATGTATAGAAAGTGAAAACTTGGTTGCAAGACTACATACTGTCCTACGTCCCTTTATCCTGAGAAGATTGAAAGTCGACGTGGAAAAGAGTCTTTTACCAAAGATTGAAATAAAAATACAAGTTCCTTTAACCAAAATGCAGAGAGATTGGTATCGAAAACTCCTTCTTAAAGACATGGACGTACTTAATAGCGGAGAAGGAAATAAAGTGAGATTGTTGAACATTCTGATGCAACTCAGAAAATGTTGCAATCACCCATATCTTTTCGATGGTGCCGAGGCTGGACCGCCGTACACGACTGATCAACACATTGTTGAGAATTGCGGTAAAATGATTATTCTGGAAAAAATAATTGAAAAAATCAAAAAGGAGGGTTCCAGGTTGTTGATTTTTAGCCAAATGACGAGAGTGTTGGATATTCTTGAAGATTACATGATGTGGAAAGGCATACCATATTCTAGATTGGATGGACAGACTGGTCACGAAGAGAGAGAGGAAGCTATCGATAGTTTCAATACTCCAGAGAGTAAAAAAATGGTTTTTCTTTTATCTACGAGAGCTGGAGGCTTGGGAATCAATCTAGCTACTGCCAATATCGTTCTCATGTATGATTCAGACTGGAACCCACAAGCAGACTTACAGGCTATGGATCGTGCACATCGAATAGGACAAACGAAACAAGTGTACGTTTATCGGTTTATAACGGAAAACACTGTTGAAGAGAGGATTATAGAACGTGCAGATATGAAATTGTACCTAGACGCTATAGTCATACAGCAAGGTAGATTTGTCGACAAGGAAAAGAACAAACTTGGGAAAGACACTGTTCTCAACATGATTCGACATGGAGCTCACAAAGCCATGAATAAAGAAGACGCGGAAAAAGATGTTAAGAAAATTAAAGAAGAGAGCATAGAGTCCATTTTAGCGAGAGGTATTAAAAAGACTCACGACCTCAGACAAAAGATTGAGACTGCTCCAGAAAGTAGCCTTCAAATGCTTTCATTCGACGTTCCAGAATCTGTATACAAATTTGAAGGCGAAGATTACAGAACCAAGCAGAAGGGTGCAAATTTGCCAGAATTTTGGATTGAACCGCCAAAGAGGACTAGAAAAATTAACAGTTATGCGGTCGATGCTTATTATCGTGATGCTCTAAGAGTCGTGGAGCCAAAAAACCAAAAAGCTCCAAGACCCCCAAAGCAACCAAATGTGCAAGATTTTCAATTTTTTCCATTGGAACTGTCTAGTCTCTTGGATAAGGAAGCTTATCATTACAGAAAAATGATTGAATACAGAGTTCCATTGGTGCACGAAGTCAATGCCACTACGCCAGAAATTGAGCAAGCGAAAATGGTCATGATTAAGGAACAGACGCTTGTGGACAATGCCGTACCGTTGACTGATGCTGAAAATTCGGCAAAGGAAGAAATGTTGACGATGGTAATTTGTATTTAAAATTGGTTTAAAAAATAATATCTTTTAGGGTTTTAGTAATTGGAGTAGGAGAGATTATAGTCAGTTTTTCAAAGCCATTGAGAGATTTGGAAAAGGTGACATTAAATCAATTTGTAGTAATGTTGACGGTAAAAAAAAGGAAGATGTTGTGAAATACTACAATGTGTTTTGGAAACGATTGGGGGAATTGAACGACTCTGATAGAATTATAATCCAATTGGAAAAAGCGGAAATGAAAATCAAACGTAGATTGGATATTAGACGTGCCTTGGATGACAAAATTTCCCATTACAAGCTCCCATTTTATCAGCTTAAATTTGCATATGGTCCAAACAAGGGTCGGTTTTTTACCGAAGAAGAAGACAGATTTATGATTTGCATGTTGCAGAAACTTGGAGTGGAAACGGATAATGTTTATGACACTATAAAGGAAGAGATTAGGAAAATGCCGGAATTTAGATTTGATTGGTTTATAAAGTCGAGGAATGCATTGGTATTTTAAAAAATTTATTTTTCAAATAATTTGTATTTTTTTATAAATAGGAAATTCAGAGAAGATGTAATACACTAGTCATGCTTATTGAACGAGAAATGGCGGACAATTGCAATGAAAACGGCGATAATGGTGTTGCAACATATGTAATTTTTATAATCAATTTTTTCATTTCATTTTACTAAATTTTTTGTAGATTGCCAATTTACAGAAACGAAAATTGGAAGAGGAAATGTACGACAGGCCTCCGAAGGAAATAAAAATGGATTAGTATATATATTATAGCCAACGGATGATGAATCATTGATGATTGTGCTCTGTAAATTAATTTTAAATTTTATTTTTTGAAATTGACAGAATAATTTTTTTAAAACATTTTTGGAAAAAACCTTTTATAAGTTTATTTTATACACTACTTTGTAGTTGTTGAACTGTCTGAACCGACAGATGAGGCAATGATTATGATTATAATCAGCAGCAACAACAATCCTCCCACGCCGGCAATAGCTTGTGTTTTTTTATGTTGCCACCACATTTTCTTTTTTACTTGTTTGGCTTTTTTTGAAAAAGTTTGAGACTACATTTTTTTAATAATTTATAAATATTTTTAAAATTATTAAAATTTATTACACTGAAATTTAAGGCGTCTGCTCTGCTGTTTAGTTCGTCCAAATCCTGCCCTCTGTTGACTGCCTTGTTGACATTTTCTTGCATGACATTTTTCACCCTGTCCACTTCTAACTGCATTTCATAGAGATTTTGGTTTCCTAAGTTGAAAATCATTATCAAAATTTAAATTTAGTAGTTGTTTTGAGTGAGAGTGCATTGTAATATTGTCAACAAAATTTGGATTGCCAAAATTACAGTTTGTAATTATAATGCACGAATTTAAATTACCAGTGTCGGACATTTTTTTTCTAGGCTAGATTTGAATAGAATTTTAATTTATCATATCCACATTGTATGTCAACAAGTTTTATATATATATTTGATCAGGTGTAAGGAGGATTATAATTTTAAAATTTATTTTTATTTAAAACTTTTAGTTGAATAAAAGTTGTAAAATATTTTTTATTTTTTATTTATATACCATTTTTTACTAAATCGCCATTATAAAATGGCATCCGTTACAGATGGACTTGTTTCCATTAATGACAGCGTGTTTAACGGAAACGCGATCGTTAATCCAACCAAAATGGAAAATAGAATGAAAAAACTTGCAAACATTACAGATGGCCCCTTGTACTTACTTATCAGTTTGCTAAAATTAAAAATTATTTTTTGAAATTGACTTTTTTTACACATTTTGAATTAAATTTTTAAATGATTATTTTATAAAAATTACTTTGGTAGTTTCATTAAGGACGCACTGACTAGATAACCGTTACTGAGAGATAGCATACTACAGAATAGTCCAAATAGTATATCAGATTTGATCAATCTTGGAATGAGTCGATTTGGAGAGGTGTTTAAATTGAATAGGAAGGATAATGGAACACATAAGAATCGTAAACATGAAAATATCAATATTATGTTTTCTCCGTCCTAAATAAAATATTTAAAAATTTTAAACTTTCAATTTATTTTTAAAATAATTACCGGTATGTAAAACGACGCCAATATAGAACCTATAACAGATGAAACGTTGAAATTTAGAAATACAATGAGGGTTCTAAAATATGGGTGATCTAAAATAATAATTATAATTATTAATTTAATTTTTTTAAATTGTAATTATTTTTTACAGTATGGTATATCTGGATTAATCGACTTGATTTGAAAGGTAATTCCTGGAAAAATCATAAACGTGACAATAAAGAGAATGAAAATTGAAAGGTACATTTTGTACCTCTGAAAATTAAAAAATTAAAAAAAATTATAAAACTTTTAATTAAATCGACCAAATTCACATTTTTACAGTTTTTTTCTAATTACAATAAATTTTATAAAATATTATTTTAATTATATAGGAACAAGATTTTAAAATAAAATCTTCTGACTTAAAATTAAAATTTTTGTTTTTTTCACAATCTTAAAAACTTGTTTTCCGATTAAAAATAATTTTTTGCTGTAAGATATCTTTATAAATAACGAAAAAAATAATAATAATTTTCAAAAAAAACTCAATTTCTGGTCGATTGAAATAATTTATTTATTTTTAAAATTACCCTTTTCAAAATGAAAGTGTAATCTTTGCGGTTTAGAGGTTCACTTTCGATTGAAATATCCTGAGTTGAACCAAGACTTTTAATCTGGACTGAATTGTCACTTTCACTACTGATGGATTTGTTTTTTTCATTGGATTTATCGGGTGTCTCGATGAATAGCGCATTTTCTTGTTGTAGTATCATTTTTTCTTTATAAGCTCGCTAATTAGATGTTTGATTTTTAAAATTTAAAATTTAAAACTTACCAACTTTTTGATGCTCAAAAATGAGACAAAAGAAACTAAAGTTATCAAAAATGAAAAGACAAACAACAAAACTCCGGAATAACTCAAGTTGTGTTTGAAAACTGCGTTAGTAAGCATAATCATCAGGGTGCTTATTACTCCACTTGTATTCTAAAATTTATTTAAATTTAATATATATATAAATAATTTGCTTTTTTTAATTTACAATTCCAGTTTGGATAGCATTGATGTAGCTACTTCCCAAACCTCCAATGTAACCAAAGGCACAGCATTGCATTATGGACATGAACCCTAAAATTTTATTTAAAAGTATAAGTATAATTTAATTTTAAAGTAAATTACAACTAAGGATGAATGCAAAAAGCATAGTTGCGCAAAAAAAGTATATAACGTCTAAATTAATATATTTTTTAATTAAAAAAAAATGATAGTACGATGTGATGTGTCAATGTACGCCAACACTATCGACACTGCGCAAAATGAAAGTGAGACAATAAAGCTTGACGCTATTCTGGTGTGGATGGAAATTTTGTCCATGAGTCCAGTAAAATTGTTTATGAATGCTGCTACAGCCGCCAAACATTCGATGCATATTCCCACGTAGCTAGAAATGTATAAAATTTTATTTACAACTATTTTAATTTTAAAAAACCTTATGTAATAGTCTTGTAAATAATTGTTTGTGTTTGGCGCTTGGTTCACTTCGTTGAGTTTATATTCAACGAAATACTTAAATATTGACATTAAAATGTTTTAAAAATATATATTTTATTTTAAATTAATTTAAATTAAATTAATCAATTAAATTATATTTTAATTAAAAATGATACCGTGTACGCTGAAATGAAAAGATTGTAAGGCAGTAAAATGGAAACTCCAATCATGTAAATTGCTGCAAATAACATTGCTTTGGATCTCATGCCACTCCTGGCCCTCCCACCATCATTAATTGTCAATTCTCCTTTGGTATCAGAAAGATCCAGATTGTTGGAATCTAAGCTGGCTTTCCTTTCCATGATCTAAAATGAAAGTAAACAGAAAATTTATTTACAAGTGCAAAAACATCAGTAACGATAATATCCATATGAATTTTACTTGAATAGCGTAAATTTAAAATTGATTTAAATGTTAAATTAATTGATAATTAGCATGGAATTATTTTTTCAAATTTTAAAAATGGAATTATATTATAAAATTAGTAAACCAGGGTAGCTGACGACAATAAGTTGTATATAATATAAATTACAAATATAACCTATTTATGAGGGATACGAGATTGATAGAAAACCTTTTTAAAAATTAATTTAAAATTCTTTTTAAGTTGGAAAATAAAATTTAAATAACGTAAATGAGCTAAAACGCAAACAAGGGCAGCAATGTTTAGTTTGTGAAATGTGCTATTCAAACATTGGCAATCTTTTTTGTTTGTAAAGTTGTTTTTAAGAATTTGTTTGGAAATTCAGTTGATGAATTTATCTACTATTAGTTTTATTATTTAAAATACCTTTTTTTAGCAAAATTAACAACATTAAAGCAATTTAATCTCATCAATTAAAATTATAATGAATACATTTTATAAAATGACTAAAATTTCAAAACACTTTAACTACGACACAAGTGACCTGTTAAAAACTTATACGCGCCTTATATATGGGTATATTTTGTATATATATTTGCATAGTTACGTATATTTTTAACGTTATCAGTGGTAACTTATCACTTACACCGATAACGATAAAACAGTATCGCGTTCACAATAAATTTATGGCAACATTGTTTCAGTTTTGAATATTCTTGAAATTTAAATTTTGTCCAATTAACTGTACCTTTTCTTCCAACAAAGTGTTCATTATCTGTTTTATTGAAATTGGTTTTATTTTTTAAAAGTAAATCCAGTCGTATTTTAATTACTTTTTAATGGCGATTTTGGATGATTTAAAGATGCAAGTTTGCAAGATTTCTTGATGGTATAATTAATTTAACTTTGCAATTTTCAGATTTGAATGATAAACGTAACAATTTCAAATGGGGGAGTTGTTGATAGGGAGAGAAGCAACCCGTCAATTTTACCTCCAAATTCTAGCAGAATGCAGCATTGAATTCGTTGGATGTTTGATCTATTTGTAGAATCTAGATAAGAAAGCTCCAGAGTCTTTTATTTGACTTTGTCTGAGCTATAAAGTGTGTTATCTCTTGTGATCTAATTCGACGTTGGGTATTTTTTATACTAATCAAGGAATTGATATGGCTTCAACTTGAAATTAAAGTTTTAAGTTAAGAAGAGGGTTTGCTGTTCTAAATATTTATACCAAAAGCTGTACTATTAGTCTGGAATTAACCTTTTTAGAATTTTTACATAAAATTTAGATTATTTTTAATTATTTATTTTAAAAAAATTTAAAAGTATCGAGAAGGGAAGCTTAGTAGGTCTATTATCTCCATAGGAATATGGAAATAATTATTAAATTAGAATGCGAAATCGATACTATTTAATGTTAATATTTTAAATAGACCATTCATAAATTTTAAATTTATAATATATTTTGTATAGCAACGACGCGATCCAACGTTAGCCACTAATTATATTTTTTATAAGAAATTGATTTTTTGCAACGTTCAAGGCCTTATGAATGTGTTAATAATTAAGTTCTCTTATAAATTTTTTTAGATAAAATTTTTAAATTCCAGTCACGACACGACAAATATTGATCATCATGTAGAATCTATAATTATTAACACATGTAATTTATTATAGCGAGTATAATTATAAAAAATGATTATCGACTCTATATAATAGATATTACGCATATACAATATATAAACTACAAGTCCAATACTCTTGTTTCAATTAATTCTTAGTGAAAATAATTATGAAAAGTTTTGGTAATTGAGTCATAGTTGAGTTTGCCGTTGCTTGAATTTTATAATTGTTTACTTGATAAGTTAGTTGAGGGCCTAGATAATTTTTCAATATTGACCAAAGCAGATTATTTCCATTTTAGGTAGGTTTATGTTTTAATTTATACAATGCATTGACCGTAGATTTTCCGTAGTGTCCACTAATCAAACAAAATTCACTTTGAGTAACCTGTTGACGTGGAATCAGGACATTTTGACAAGAAGGAATTATTTGTAGATTCTGAACATTTTGATTAATATATAAATATTGAAAGTAAATTTATTTGCAGGAAGATGATATTTTCAGCTACAGTTTTTGACGAGAATATTTTTAAACATATGAGTAAAGGGTTAAATGTTTCAACGAATAATGAAGGGTAAATTTTATCAATTAGAAATTTCAAGTTTAGAAAAAACATGATAAAAATTATTCAAATAAATATAAAATGTTTTTAAAAAGTAAATAGTAATTTTATTTCTATAATTATAAAATAAATTAATTTTAAAAAAATTAATTCAATCTTTTTTTCACAAGTTTCAACATTTTTATTTAAGTTTTATAAGAATATAATAATTTTATTGAAATCGTTAAAAAAGTACACAATATAAAGTACAGAATATATTTTAAGTAAAATATTTATTAAAATTCCTAGTACATCATGCAACGTTGAAATAAAAGGCGTTCCTTTCCCTCACAACATTAATAAGTTATTCAGTTGTCTCTTTATAAACAAAGAAACGGCTCAGTTTACGTCATCCTTTTACATAATCCTTATTTTCTTACTATTTATAATTGTATTACTGTACTGTCTTTCTTTTAAATGTAGAAACTACAGCAAAGGATGTATAAATAAGGCAGCAATAAAAAAACAAAAATATCTAAATTTTGCAACATGTTTTGAACCATCCAATAACGTCTCTTTTCTGGACCTAGAAAACATACAATGCATATCTAAGCCCCTTAGACTTGAAAGAAAAAGTCCTCTCACGAAAATATTAAAAAGTTGATATAATATATATTATATAATAAAAATTAATCTATCAACAATGGCATTTACAAAAATTGAAAATAACCAAAACAAGAAACTAATTAGGCTTTTATCCACCAGAGATTAACAAATGTCATAAAAATTATGTTTTTGAACAATTCATTTAATGTAATACAAGAATGTAACATTTAAAGTTTTTTGATTCCATTTTATTGCATTTAATATACTTTTAAAAGGTTTAATTGTATTATTTTTTGTAAGTTATATTAACTTTTGAGTCAAAAAGAACATTGTAAAATATTAATTCATCAACTCCAACGTATACTTTTTGACAGTACAATTAATAAACTAATTATGATTATGCGTTCAAGTCATTATACTAATTATTTTTTAAAAATCATTTGTTTGTTTCCCTTCATTTCCTCGAATGTGCGTTACAATTACATATAAAACAAATTGGAGGCATTAAAAAATAATTTTAATGTTTTTTAAATGTATTTTTATTTTATTTCTGACGGTCCATGAAATTTTGGCGCAAGAATGTCAGATTGAAAATTGTTATGAATGTTTCAAAAAACCTGTTGATTGTTTAAAGTGTACTGACGGATATTATTTCAATTCTGAGGATAATAGTTGTCAGAGTAAGTTTTGAAGATTTTTTAAATTCTAATTATTAAAATTAGAATGTACTGGAGGTTGTAGAAAATGCTGGGATGCCAATTCGTGTATTTCGTGCGGTTTATACAATTTTTGGGAAAAAGGGTTGGAGATTTGCAAGTCTTGTCCTTACAAATGTAAAGCCTGCAAAAGAATAGATGTTTGTGATGAATGTGAAAGTAATTTTTTCAAGATTGAACCCAATAATGTCAAATGCATTGAATGTTCCGAGGGATGTAAATATTGTTCCAGTGATAAAAATTGTTCAGAATGTAAAGAGAGTTATTTTATGAAGACGGCAAAATTTTGTTCAAGTAGATCTTTCTTTTTTTTAAAATTAAATGAAGAAAATAATTTTTCATTATTTTTTATTTTATTTTTTATTTTTTTAGAATGCATGAATCAGTGCAAACATTGTTCTAATGTATCTACTTGTAACATGTGCAATATTAATTACTTTTATAGTGGGAATATTTGTCGAAGTAATTATATGTATATTAATTTAATTTTTATAAAAAGTAGTGAAAAAAATGAAATCTTTTAAAAAATCGTTTGCTCTTTTTTTTATTGGAGAAAATTTAAATTAAATTTAAAAAAAATATATATCAAAATTTATACAAAACCTTAGAATGCGATATTAATTGTAACGAGTGTTATCATGCAACAGGATGTACATCATGTAACAGTGGATACATTCTTGAAAACGCCAATTGCTATGTAGTGACCAGGGAAGTATTGATAACAACCACATCTCCAATATCTACAACAGCTGCCCCTTTAGTTACTATACCTCCCAGTTCTACATGTGCTATACTGGACATTACAAACTGTGCTACGTGTAGTTTATCAAACCGTGGAAGGATTTGGGATGCTACGAAAGGAATATGTGCTTGTAAGTTGGAGTTGAAATATATATATATATATAAATATAAATAAAAACGCAAGAAATTGACAAACGCCCCCGCTCTAGTACTTTAGATCTGACAGTGGCGGATCCAGGGGGGAGCGGAGGAGCGAATGCTCCCCCTGGAGTTACTTCATATGATAAATTTAAATTTAAGTAACAATTGAGTCTTAAAAAATGCAGTTGATAACGTAGGTTACATATCTTTAACGTTTTTCGCTCCCCCTGTTGTCAAATCCTGTATCCGCCACTGAGATCTGATCATAGATTCAAAATATTTGAGTAAACTAGGTAGTATTTTAAATTTAGAGGCCTACAAAAGTTGGAAAAAATTAAAATTTTACCTCATGATAAATTGGTTCAAAATTTCAAAAAACTAAAACATTTGTTCAATGTTCGGATATAAAGTGGATAAACATCTATTTGATGAGATTTTAACAAAAATTATACAATATACATTAGGGCGGTCCGAATGAACACTTTTAAAAAAAACAATTTGATCTACGTGAAAAACCCCATTTTGAATAAATTATTTGTCATAGTTAGGTGTAAATCGTGAAAATTTGTAAATTTTGTGAGTGAATAAAGTTTATTCGCAAGACAACATTTTTTACGTGTATTTTAAATGTTTACAGTAGTCATATAAATAAATAAATTTTAATAACGTATGGTCAAAATGGGGTTTTTCCATTGGTCAAAATTGAAATTTTTTGAAATATAATTGTAAACTTATAAACTTCACCATGGCCCATTACTGAATTTTTTTTTCGGCTCGCCTTAATATATATTGTACATGATAAAGCGGGGATTTTTATCACTTTTATTCAATTTCTCGATTTTTTTTTATGGGTAAATTCAACGTAAAAATGACAAATGCATGTAACTCGACCATCTTTATTTTCTCTAGTTTTCCATTTGTTTTATTGGTCAGTTTTAAACTTGATCCTTTCGAATTTTAAATATTTAAAATTAAAAAATCTACCCACCTTTAAAAATTCATTTTTATTGCATCTTAAAATAATATTAAAGCTTTTATATATTTCTAAAATAATTATTTTACTCTTCTAAATTTTTGACATGTTGTTTAAACTTTAAACTTTAAATTAAAATTATACAATCAAAATATACAAATCGTTTTAGCCAATTATTTAATATGTTTTTGATGTTACAGTTTTTCTGTTAATTAGTGGTTAACTAATAAAAAAGTATAATTTTTTTGTTTTCAATAGGTTGTAATATTGTCAAAGTACATTTTAATCTTTGATTTTTGCATTTTAGTCAACTTAAAGACATTATAGAGTGAAAATAAGTGTAGTTGTAATGATTTTCAAACAACCTATATTTATTTTCTGAAAAAGGATTCCGTATCCTAAATATTGTGATTTTTTAAAGCATATTATAAAAATCAAAAAAGGCCGAGTTACAAATTTGAAATTTGTTTAAAATTTGTCGCTTGGACGTGGAATAAAGCATATAAAATATTAATTTAATCTGATTAAAAAAAAGTCCTTAAAGTAATATAAATTAATATAATATGTAGACTGTCCCATTAACTGCCTCACATGTTCCTTAACATTGGGTCAAATTGACTGCCTTTATGATTCTGGAGGTGTAAATAAGGACGGGTGTATTAATGGTTATATATGGGACGTTTCCACTCTGAATTGTGTTTGTAAGTATTATAAATATAAAAAATTAAAAAATTAAAAGAAATTGTTTTCTAGCTTGTATTTTTAGCTTGTATTGGTATTGATTCTACCCTACCCGGATTACAAACCATCGATATATGTCACAAGTGCGACGGTCTATTTTTCAGTACAACATGTCAAGGTGTGTAAGAAATTTTAAAAAAAATGTATAAATCATTTAAAATTTTAACTAGTCTGCCAAGCTGTGATGGATCTAACAATTCCCATCAATTGCGAAAGATGTGTTGATATTACAGGTACATTTGTCAAAAAGGGGAGTATAATGACGGCAAATACTCTTTCTTGTACATGTAATAACATTATTATAATAATGATTCTTATAAATAATTATAATCAAATTTAATTTAATTATATTAGATTATTTTTTACATTGTTTTATTTTATTTCTTATACAGCTGTCGCCTGTTCGACGTCTCTTACCACCGATTGTGATTTGTGCAACGGGTATGCGTATAAAACCGGCCCATGTGCTCGTAATGATATTATCAATATATTATATTTTAATTAATAAAAAAACATAGTATATGACTGTACTACAGTATCGACGACGTATACCGACGCTACAGAGTGTGATGCATGTGAAAATCGTATATGGACACAGGGAGCATGTATAAGAGGTATAAATAATAATTATGATAATAATTTTTTTACAATTTATATATTTTGTAGGTGACATTTGCGGTCAATTTAGTATGCAAACAACATCACCTCAGTTTTGCTCGTTTTATTGGGATGGATCAAACTGTGCTAGTACACACTACAATTTTAAAATCCTCTATAAAACATTATAAAACATTTTAAATAAAATTGTATTTTAAAAAATAACTTTTTTAGTTCATGATTGTACAGAATTACCGGCAAACACACCTGAAGCAAAGTGTAATAGCTGCTTTGGTTATCATTATGATACTATGGCCAATACATGTTATAGTAAGCTTTTTATTTTTTTAATTTATATAAATTTACCTTATTTTTATTAGATGTCGACTGCTTTGGAGATGTTTTGGATACTCAAGCCAAGTGTAGAGCATGTAAGCACTTTGGGATATATTGGGATAATATAGCCAATAGTTGTGTCGGTAAATTACATTTTTAGACGATATAATTTAGTGATTAAATTATTTAAATTATTTTTTTTAATTTTTACAATTTATTCCCAATTTTGCATTTATAGATGCCTCGTGTTCTGGAGCACAAAACAACGACGAAGCTGGGGCATGTCCAAATTTGATAAACACATCACCAGGAATGTACGGAGGTGAAAATAAAAAAATTGTTAAACAAAAATAAAAAAAATAATAAAGATTAATTTAGTGGTAAACTGCAATCATGTTAATATCGCCGTAATAAAAAAATTAATATTAAAGTAAATTATAATATATTTAGTTTGAAGCTCAATGCAGTAGTTGTTTCGGGAGAAGTTATCAAAGTGGAGTAACGTACGGTAGGTTGTGCCAAAATTTTAATTTTAATATGAGGGTCATTCCACGTCAAAACGAAACTCTGAAATTTTCAATTTTTCAAAAAATTTATCAAAATCATCATTTATAAGTCTAAACTATTTCTCCAAAATATTGAGGTATAGACGTTGTTATGGTGAAATTATCCATATATCGTATATGAAATTATATAAAATTATTTTTCTAAAATATAAAAACGACGCTGTAAGACAAACTTGTAAATTTTCTGTATGAAATGATAATTCAAGTTTATTATTAAATTATTGTTAAAACTAATTAACACTTAATTATGCCAAATAATAAGTTAATTGTCAATAACGCTGAAAATTAATTTTTTTTAAAATAAATTTTAGTATCAAAAGAAAGAAAATCTGTACCGATTGAGTAATTCTTAATCTATATTTAAAAAATGGCGAGGGTAATTTGATTAATTTTTAAAATAATGTCTATTTTTTACAAAATGTTACAAAAATTTACAAAAAATTTACATGATGCAATTATTTTATATTTTTTGAAAAAATTAATTTATTCTAAAAACTAAGCAAATTTTCCTCCCCATTTTTTAAATATTGATCAATTAGACGATTCACTTTCTTTTGACATTAAATTTTATTTTTTTTAATCCATTTTCAGAGTTATAGACAAATTAGTCAATAAAGTGTTAATTTTAATAGAAAAAAAAATAATAATAAACTCCAATATTTTGGACTATTAGTTTAGACTTATAAATGATCATTTCGGTAAATTTTTAGAGAAATAAAATTTACAAACTTTATCCTCAAAGTAAGGATAATATTATTGTCTGTCAGTTTAAAAAATAATATTTTATAAAAATTTCTGGTTAGTTTTTGGATATAGAAATTTAAATTTAATTCATAAATTAACTGATGGAAAAACATTCTCAATGATCTCCCATCTAAATTCTCGAATCAATATAATAATGTTAATTTAAAAAATTAGCTGAAGACTGTATTAATCCCGTCACTGAAGCTCAATGCAACAACTGTCGACCCTTTATGTATTTTGAAAACAACGTGTGCAAAAGTATCATTTTATTTAAAATTTAAAATTTATTTTTAAAGAATTGTCTCGTGGAGTTCCAACCGATATAGCGGCATGTACGGCAGCAATAGGTTACTATTGGGATGGGACTACGTGTGCTAGTAAGTTAAATAATTATATAATATTATTTTATTATTATAATTTAATTAATTAATAATTTAGAATATAATGGAGCTTGTAAATCTCCATTTATGGATGCAATTATGATAAGTCATTCAATCTGTAGCTCTTGTTTCAATACTATGTGGAATTTCGCCAATCCTACCACGAGTTGTCAACCTTTGTATTGTCATATCATGAAATTGCAAACAGAATGTGACAGATGTACTGTTCTCAAAAAGGGATACATATGGAGTAGTACATATTGTAAAGGTAATCATTGGATATTACTAATTAATTATTCATTAAAAATTTTTTTGTTGTTATTTAGCCGTTAATTGCGCCAATTTGGCTCTTCTGAGCGCTGCTGAATGTGTCGCTTGTTCTGGTGCTCAATATACGGGTGGAATTTGTGTGGGTAAAATAATTATAAAATTATAATAATTTTATATTATAATTATTTTTTAAAGCTGTTGATTGTACCATTACAAACGACGCATCGATATGTGCTATATGCAACACGAAGCTGACTCCAAAAATAATGGCTTCTACTTCGGTTATGACGTGTACAGGTGAATGTTATTTATTTTTTATTGCATTTTTTTAATTATAATTTATTAATCATTTCTTCCCCAGCATGTGCTAATAATTGTGAAACATGTGATAACACAGGCTGTACTAAATGCGAAAACAACTATTTTTGGAATTCTGGTAGTGCTACTTGTGATAATTGTGTTGGAGGAGTTTTAGGAATTTCTACATGTAATCAGTGTAATGGGAGAATTTGGGCGGTATTAAGCTGTGAGAGTAATTTATTGTTTAAAAGTTTACTAAATATTAATTTAAAATAATATATATCGTTTAAGTTAAACTGATTTAACGCTAAAGATGATATTCATAATCACTAGATCACGGTGTGTATTTTTTAAATTTTATCATTTTTTATAGATTGTCCTGTTAATTGTAAAACGTGTAGTAATACAAATACGTGCGACAAATGTTTTGATGGGATGGTTTGGTACAATGGCGAATGTGTCGGTAATTTGAATAATATGAATAATTATTTTTTTAAAAATCATTTAAATTTTAGATTGTCAATTTTCATCCAAAAGTACATGTGAAGCTTGTGTTGGGGGAAGTACTATAACATACTTTGAAAATGGCATTTGTCAAAGTAAATATTATACTTTTATAATTTTATAATAATAGAATTAGACTATTATATATTAATAATTATTAATTAATATTTTTATTTTTAAGATTGTTATACGGGCTTGTCGTTGAATACTAAAGATGTGTGTACTCAATGTGGAAAATTACTTAACCCTCCGATTCCAGGATTGTATTGGAATCCAAATTTGGCTCTGTGTTTATGTAAGTTTTAAAATTTCGTTAATTTTTTTTAAACATTGTATTCAAACACATTTGATTGTTTTATTTTGTTTAATATTTTAAACTTTTTAAACTTTTTATTTAAACATTTTCAATTTAAGTAAAATACATTAATATCAATCTAATTAAATTGTTTAATTTTTTATCACAGAAAATCAGACAGTTTTCAAAAGTGAAAAATAAAAATCACACAATTTTTAAAAATATTTTTATTTAAACGTTCATCACACATGATATACAACAGTTTACTAATTCATCATTTTCATTTTCAGTCCATTTAATTGATTTTTAAAATTTTGTATTTTTTTGTCTATTTTATGTAAACTTCTATACTTTTTTACTTTTTGACTATGCATTGCACAATTATGCATACTTCTTAATTAGCATCATGTGATTCATTATGAAAATTT
>JAUZND010022607.1:0-25023 GCA_034780555.1 Coelogynopora nodosa | reverse complement strand
TAAAAGAGGGTTAACGCCATAAGTATTTATAGTTATTAAAATACGACAGTATTTATATTCATTAAAATACGACAGATTTATTTCATACAGCGGAAAAAATATTTCTTTATGTATGAATTTTCTGTGTACTTTAGATTATTTTCACAAAAAGTGTAACAACTTTTATTGAGATCATTTCTTAAGCATCACCATCCATTATTTTACAAGTTGAGTGGAAACGTTTTAGCAAATACTACTGGGCGTTTTCCCCTCTGTATATTCATTATTTGACTTTATTTATGTATTAAGGTAATCATTTCTAACTGCAAGCAGTTTTAGTATCATTTTTTAATTGAAGATGCAAGAGGAAATGTGATATAGGCCTAACAGGATATGAGTAAGTCTCACCATCAAGCCTTTATTTTTATTTTCAACACTGTTTAGCAGTAATAACGCCACCAAAAACAGTTTCGTTAAACTTCAACTGAACTATGTTAGAAATAACTATTTTATTAAAAAGTAACGTTATTAAAACAATTGGAAAATAGATATTTTACACCTTTATTGATTTTGACAATATATGACGATAGCTGTCAAACGAGAGTCCATACCTGCATTGTGGATCCTTTCAGCCTCTTTCTACCCTCCACATTTTTCTTTTGTTTTTCGCCTCCTCTCCATTCCCCCCCTTCTCCCCTTTTTTCTGTTGCCCAACCCTTCTCTATATCTCCTTTTTTTCTAGCCCCTCTTCCTTTTTTTCTCGATTGACATTAAGACTTTGTTTAGAATTGAATGGGATTGTGCAAGACCTGAAATCAGCATAAACGAATTAGTATTTTTCCCATAATTGGATAGCTGTAACGTATAAAGGTCGGTGTTTACTTTTCCTAGCCTCAATAGTTACCTCTAATAATATTCGTGTAATACATCATCTAATTTGTAATCTAAGCTCCTCCCAATATTTACTTATTTTATAAAAATACAATCGATCAGAGGTTATACGATTTTAATCGTATCGAGAATATGTCATCGTGCTTCTAAAATTGTATCGAGAATATGTCATCGTGCTTCTAAAGTTCTAAAAAGCCTAGGCTATGACATATTATTAGATAAACCGAATTTGAAAGAATATGATACATTATTGATTCGATAGATTATGTAATATCAATTAATTAAAGCGCCTTCAAATATAAATTTCCATACTGACATTCTGCGCATCCACCAATATTATAATTTAAAAATGTAACCTAAAAAGGAAATATCGTGTTTTTTAATTTGAATAAAGTTTGGCTGCGAATAAAAATGATAAATATTTAAGTGCATAAAAATATGTATATTGGGAGGAGAGGGGGTGGGGCTTGATCCACAGTCGACAACCCTCCTACTACTACTACTGAAGTATAGTATACATTAAATGCGTAAAACATTTTCTTATTTGTATTGTTTCCCGGTTTTCAGGCAGTCACGTATATTGTAATTGTAAATTAATTTTGTAAATTGTTAATTGTAAAACTATATTTCATGTAGCCTATTTATAGGAATTAACGACAAATTCACAGACGCCAAAAATACAAAAAAATTCTTAAATTTGATAGCTTTTGAAATCTTGCATTTTGTCATCGTAAATATAAATTATATTTATTACAAAACTTGAATTTGTGTGAAATGAAGTAACTATATACCGAATCCTACATAATATTAATTTGTTACTAAAACATATACCACCCACGAAAAGAAAGTACTCAAAAATAGTACAAATGTACAAATATAAAATATGTGCTACCGACTCATAGTCAAATCAACGGTTACAAAAATGTTAAATATAATTGAAATCTAATTAAATTCAATTAATAATTTTTCAGCTAATTCGGTAACACATTTATTTAATAATAATAACACCAGAAACAGTATAAAAATGGAAACCAATATTAATCTGTAGAAAGACAAAATAAAATTTGACGAAATAGTTATTTTTCTTAATTGACAATTTGACTAGGCAGTACCAGTGAATTTCGATTTGGATTAATTACTCATATCGTACAATCTTTCTCTTCTTCTTCTTCTTCTTCTACCTATTGTTCTACTTCTTCTTCTTCTTCTTTTGATTCTTTTACTTATTCTTCTTATTATTCTGTTTCTTCTTCTTCTTCTTCTTCTTCTTCTACTACTTCTTCTTATTATTATTCTTCTTCTTCTACTTCTTCTTTTACTACTACTTCTTCTTCTTCTTCTTATTCTTCTTCTTATTATTATTCTTCTTCTTCTTCTTTTGATTCTTTTACTTATTCTTATTATTATTCTGTTTCTTCTTCTTCTACTACTTCTTCTTCTTCTTCTTCTTCTACTACTTATTCTTCTTCTTCTTCTTCTTCTACTACTACTACTACTTCTTCTTCTTCTTCTTCTTCTTCTTCTTCTTCTTCTTCTTCTTCTTCTTCTACTATTTATTCTTCTTTTTCTTCTTCTTCTTCTTCTTCTACTACTTCTTCTTCTTCTACTACTTCTTCTTCTTCTACTACTTCTTCTTCTTCTACTACTTCTTCTTCTTCTTCTACTTCTTCTTTTACTACTAATTCTTCTTCTTCTTATTATTATTATAATTATTCTTCTTATTATTATTATTATTCCTATTATTATTCTTCTTCTTATTATTATTATTCTTTTACTGAACAAGAGCATTTCTTCCATTTTCGTTTAGGCACAAGTCACTCGATGGGATACATTTATTTCTTTGAAGTGAATTTTTCAACTGAATTGAGCTCCACTTTTTCCGCTGGTATTCGAATGTTCCAATGTTTCATGGAGCTGGAAAATGAATGACCATTGGTCATCGGTTGGTGTTCATGCACGAGGAACATGGATTGTTTGACTCTGAACTTTTGTATTTGTATTTTACGTGGAATAGCTATTTATCGTTTACAATCTTGTACAGCATTGTCATCGAGGAACTCTTTCTTTTTTCTAACCTGTCCCACTCTACTTGTTCGTTTGTATAGTCTCCTGTGACAAATCGGGCTGCTCTATATGCTACACTGCTTTCAAGGTATTGATGAGGCTATACTTTGATAAGGATTCCATACAGTTGCCGTGCATTCTAAGCTTTGACGAAAAATGATGTAAATTATTATTACATAAAATAAGAATATTTCCTATATCTAGAGAAAGAATTTTTTTTTATATATCAATTAATTACATTGTTTACAACAATCTGGCTGTCTGTGAATAATCGATTTCTTTAAATGTTATTAAACGAATCATATACATCCATTTTCAAAAATTGTATATTTATTTCAGAACCATATGTACATATATATTTCTCTGGTGTCAAGATTTACTGGTCAATTCGATGGGAAATGACTGTGTAACAGTAAGAAAGAATATAAATATGGCACAGGCGTGCAGGCGGGGTCCGAATTTTCAAAAATGCCTAAAGAAGAAGTTCTTAAAATCTCTAAAGTTGCGCAAATATCTGACAACATTTTCTAAAATGTTATTATAATTAGGTGTCTCTTTTTTCGAACTTACTGTTCGTCTGCAACGAGGAATGGCTGTAATTAAAATCGTTTCAATCTTTGCATAACATTCGAAAATGGGTTCCAATTGATGCTTTGGAGGATGGTGGTAGCATCAAGGCTAATATGGTATATATATATATATAATTTTTCTTTGCAATTGTTTTCAGTCCCTCAATGGCCTAAGCATCTCAACGGAACGTATTGTGTGGATGCACGATAATGCTCGTTCCCACAAGACTCAATTCACAGAACAATTCCTAGAAGATGGCGTTGTGTCAAGAATCCCTCAACCACTTTACTCCCCTGACCTGAACCTTTGTGATAGCTACATTTTCAGAAAGAAACATGGAGGTCAGCCGAGCCAATGTTACTTTCAATGACTTTTGTGTCTTTGACAGCTCGCAAGCTCAACAGTGAGTTTACTGCTCTCCAAGATCATTGCAGAAACATCATCATAGTCAACGGATTTTAAACAAAAGTAACCATAAACTTCTCTACTAACCATTTTGTACTTTTTAAGCTATGTAATTCATGTATATTTAAGAAATTATGTTTATTAGTATTGTAAACAATATAATTATTGGATATTTAAAAAAATGCAGACACCCTATATATGTATACATTTCTAACCAAGACATTGATGGGAAACCAATAAAAAATAAATGCAAAATCTGAATTTTGCTTAACCCGTTTTTTAATAAATATTCGTTATAATAAGCATTATAACAATGTACTACTGAAAGAGTAGTAAACGATATATTTTGAATATTTTCACTACTATCCTATACTGTGGTAATTAAAACTATCAACAATAATTGAAGTAAAACTGTCGACGATTACGAACATATATTAAATATATAATAAACTATATCTCACTGACAGTCGGACTTACCAGTCAGCGAGTGCCTTAAACCCTTTATTCATGTTGCTTTAGAAATAATACATTGGTATGTATTTTTAATATTTTCAATATTAAATTAGTGAGCTAATTTTCAAACTTCAACTGTCTTATTATTTAAAAGTTAATTAAAAATAATTGGTACATAGCATTTCTGTGAAATATTAAAACCCTATCTGTAATATATAGTCACTTCTAAAATTACATATTTCCCGTCATACAAATTACTTATATAATAGCGGGCAGAATTTGATATAAAGTGAACACATTATTAACCACAAAATAATAATCAACATATTTTTCTGTAGATAAGGAAATGTATTCTCGCACTAGGTAATGTGAAATGTAAAAATATTTCGAAGGTTCGTTAGCCCTTCCAATACTATTTTAGGGGTCCATCGATAGTTCCCAGCAGTACAATTCAATGAAGAAATTGACTCAATCTATGTCAAGGTATATAGACAATCAGCGTTGGTTTACATTTGGGTTACAATCTGTATCCTAGCTTACATAGAATTATTAGCAAACTCGGTGTATTGTATGAAACATTAATTAATAACTCGATTGAACGTTTAGGATACAACTGGGTAGCCATGTTAACCCTTTGTATGTGGACATATTTTGTAGGGTTTGCTTCATGGGGGAGGGTGGGATATTTGACCCCAAACCCCCCTTACCTGGAAAAACAAACTTCCTACCATCCGATTAGGTTTAAATGTGGCATACAGATACCTTATAAAGACATATTGAGCTATTTTTATTTTCAAAAAAATTAGTCGATTAATATCATTTTTATGACCTGATTATGTCATAAACTCTAATTTAGGAAAATAACCATATGATATATATCTATATGCTAACCCATACATGCTATAACTTTTGATCAGTGCAAACAATTGACCGGAGTCTTTTTGTATCTGATTCCAGACCACTAGATTCATCATAGTTGGGTATATTTTTATTGTTACTCTACTTATATAAATAAGCTGTAAGTAGTATAAATGCTATCTGATAGTTACTTTCATAACTAATTTAATTGTTCAACTTAAATGTATATATTTTACTATTAACTTATTTTTTCTATAAGTAATTATGTCATACATTGCATCGTTCAATCAGAATTTTTTTTTTAAATGGTGAACCCCCACTCCACGTACGAAGTTCTAATAAAAATTTCCAATTGTAATGTATTGTATATATTGTCAATATTATTATAATTCAATATGTTTTAATCCACCTATTATTTTACTTCTTAATCGAAATCAGAGATAAAAATGTTCAATTTAAAAAAATAGAATTTCGCCCTCTTTCAATATAGTCCAATTCCTCATTCAGGACTTTAACTGTAGAATTATGATAAAATCCACTTCAATCTGTCTTCACTAAATTATGTACACATCCACCAATAAATAGCCCGGCCCTCCAAGTAACACACACAAAGAAGACATCAGAATTGTATAAAATATATTATAATATAGTGTAATATGTA
Organism: Coelogynopora nodosa; assembly: GCA_034780555.1. Taxonomy (NCBI): domain Eukaryota; kingdom Metazoa; phylum Platyhelminthes; order Proseriata; family Coelogynoporidae; genus Coelogynopora; species Coelogynopora nodosa. Next base: position 19,142 of record JAUZND010022607.1, on the reverse strand, counting down.
TAGATAATTAATATATATATAAACGTCTTATATATATAGAGAGATAGAGAGATAGACAGAGAGAGAATATCAATATAATATGTATAGAATAAATTGGATAAACTCGGTACGCATAATCATAGTCAATACATTAGTCAACTTATTATCGACAGACATGTAAAGCTGTAGTTGAAAAGTCAGTCAGCCAATCAGTAACAACCATTTTGCGTCCAGTTGACCATGACCAACACAAATAATGAAACAACTAAAGTTGACTATAAGAATGAGGCTGAGGGGTGGGGGGAGGTTTCTGTGCTGTTGCCAAGACGACGAGAAGTTGACTGATTGCGGTTTTTTCCCCCCCATTTCGTTTCAGTTCAGTTCTGATTGAACATGATTATGCCAAAGTGTGTTGATCTGTTGTAGTGGGATTGCCTCTCGCATACGGGAGATAATAGGATTCGTATGTTGAAATAAAAACAGGTGTATGCGTCAACAGTATAGTATTAAAATAGCCCTAAATGGATCCATCTTACAATCTAACTAAGCTATCTTTTCATCAACCTTTCTGTTCAACGGTGTACTGCAGCTTGTGTTCCTAAGTCCTAATGAGAGAACAGAGTTTTATTAAAATACCTCAGGAAATGGCGGGTCGAGAGGGGGAACACTGATTATTATTTACAATGTGTGAAGAGGGGACATCAAATATGGTCCGAATCTGAATATAGGGCAATTGGTTGAGGGAAGAGGGGGTGGTGCTTGCTGTGGCGGGGATTAGAGGTGCTCTTCTTAATAAATGTCTCCTCAATGTGGAGCAGATCACCCCAATAAAGCGCTGACAATGTATACCTAAGAATTATTATGAGTGTGCGAGCTGCTAAACAGAGAGAGAGAGAGAGAGAAACACATTATTAATTTACACAAATTAAAAAAACAAAAAAACAAAAAAACAATGGGAAGTCGACATACTACTTGCACATAATTTAATTTGAAGTCCAGATAGTAGTCAGTTAGTGTGAGTTAGCTAGTTAGTATGGAGAGTACAACTGTGTATGCCAGGCGGGCGGGGAGATGTGAGTCAAATAATATACACAAGGAATGAAAGAATCAGAATCGCTTGACGACGAGAGAGCAGGACAGAAAGAATCCCGTTTGTGTCTGTCCTGTATGTGTGTGTGCCTGTGTGGAGGAGGCGGCGGTAGGTGCTGCCGAACGTTGGCAGTAGTGAGTTCTAGTAGTATATCACAATAATGCTAATAAACTCTAACACCTACTCTAAGGTTAATGTCTTGATGGTAAATATATTATTATTATGTTACAATAGACAGATACATGACTGCAGACTAGATTTTAATAAAAAAAATTAAATATGGTTTTGTAAAGCTCAAAGCATTTCATTTTTAAAATAAATTTTAATAAATTAATTCTTAAATAATTCACACTTTTGCGAAGTTTAGAAATTAAAGTATGACGAAATTAAAAACAAAAATTCTTTCAAATAAAACTATTGCCATTTTTAATTATCTTTTTAGCTATCAAGATTATGCAATTTTCTATGTAATTTTACGCAAGTTAAAAACAGGAATTCTGTTTATAAAACAATGCAACGTATATCATTATGATACAGTCCAGTGTTCCACCAACATCAACAGTACACAACACATACAGTACACGCGGCCACAATGGAGAAAGATAGAGTGGGGTGGTCCGGTCCGGTCATATTCAGGCCCGGGTCCTACAAATAGTTAATCAATATCACACAAGTACCGGCGCCAGGAAGCCAGCAAGCCAGTCACGGAGACTGAGATAGACAGAGAGAGAGAGAGAGAGTATATTATGTGTCAATGAGTCACCACAATCAGACAGTGCGCGCATTGGCCGCGGCAGCCTGCTGAGCCTCGGCCAACTTGTAGCTGGGCTCGGAGGTGGCGAAGTAGTCGTCGAAGAAGTCGCAGAGGAACTCGAAGGTGGGCCGACTCTCGGGCTCCGTATCCCAGGTCTGCAGCATCACCCTGTACACGGCCTCGGGACAGTCGGGTGGACAGAGCATTCTGTGGGGTTGAGGGGGGCAGGGGTGTTCATTTCACGGTTCACTTTGACTGTCTTGCTCAACTGTTTGAGAAAGTACACTTCATGGGCAGTAGGGGCGGGGTTAGTGGTGCAGATTCCACCAGTTCTTTACTACTCATAATAATAACAGTTTTATCTCAATTTCTTAAATAATAACAAAATTAATCGGGGGAGACAAGCCACACAAGTCAACCCAACCCACCTGTATCCCGAGTCGACCTGCTGCAACGTCTCCGTATTGTTCATGCTGGGGTAGGGCACCTGGCCATGGGTGATGATCTCGTAGAGCACGATCCCATAGGACCAGACGTCCGACTTGATCGTGAAGCGGCCCATGAGCGCGGCCTCCGGGGAGGTCCACTTGATGGGGAACTTGGCGCCCTCCTTGGCGTTGTAGGTCTCGTTGAGGCCCTCGATCACCCGAGCCAGACCGAAGTCGGCCACCTGATCGTAGCGGCAGACAGGCGGGCGGGACAATAGTGATATTAGTCTTCATCTTTCGAGAAGCCTATATGATCTTCTGTAATGTAAAGCTGTTTTAATGGGCTTCTTTATGCCCACCATTTTTCATATAATACTAATAAGCGTATTATAATATATAGTAATAACAGAATGATAGTCTATGTCCTTACAACGGAGAGTCTACGTCCTTACAACGGAGAGTTTATGTCCTTACAACGGAGAGTCTACGTCCTTACAACGGAGAGTTTACGTCCTTACAAAGTGTATTTGTTTAAGTGGGACAAATTTTCAAAGTTTCATAATAACTATGGCTATATAATAAAACATTTCCGTTATTTCGTTTTACAACATTCGATGTTTTCTTTACTAACTACTTGACAAATTATACATTTAAAGATGCTAAAGATATAATTTAATAATAAGAATGCATCATATTATAATAAAAAATTATCATAAATAATTAATAAGATGGAATGACCTGGAAGTAATATGCACGATGACTTAGATTAAAATAAAGTTTTAAGTGTCTACTTCATGAGTACTCGAAGCTATTTTTGAAAGTAAGAAAGGCAGCATAAAATTATAAAGAATTATAGCGTATCCATAAACTTAAAGAAAGAAAGTGAAGCCCCCAAATTAAGAATGAACACAACTGAACTGGTTACAGCACAGTCATCAAAGATAGTGTGTACAAAGGCGGTATAACGGTTACCTTGCAAGTGTTGTTCTCCCCCACGAGGATGTTACGGGCCGCCAGATCGCGGTGAATGTACCGTTCACGTTCCAGGTAGGCCATGCCGCTTGCGATCTGATAGGTCGAGAGGGTGAGAGGTTACAGTAATTGGTTTATTGAACCATTGCGGACTACAGGTTCGTTTATGCTTATCTTAGATGTTAAAAAATAGACTTGTTAAACGAACTGTTGAACTTGGTCATTGAATTGTCGTTATATCCAATGTCAATTTATATTTGTTAAATAAATATATATATATATTTACATAAATATGATATAGATGAATTTATTAGCTGATCAATATATAAACAAGCTTCACGTATATTCACACATAGACGCCCTTAAGACATCACTTAGGCTATAGTCAGGATAAATAGACCATCTGGTAAACTGCATCATTAAATATAACGATAATTGAATCAAACAAAGTGTTTAATTTAATAGATAATGATGTAAATGTATATGGATCATAAAATTGTTGGCAGCATGATAAAAAAAATTAAAATTTATTTAATTAGTTAAAATACGAATTCATTTATATGGGAACCTCACTCATATTTGCTATGAAAAGTTGTCACAAAATGTAATCAGGTTCAAAGTTTACTGAGTTTGTCAGGCTTTACTGAAAATTATCATCAAAATATGTATCGATTAATTATCGATAAATAAAACTAAATTGTTGTTTCTCGTGAAGATAGCTGGCGTTTGAAACACATTTTAATATTATAAATTAGTTTTTGTATGAACTCGATTCTTTTGTTTATTTTATGCACATTTATTCATCATGACATTGAATATGTTATTAGGCAATTACTTAAAAAATACACTACTTGTTTTTAGCCTATTATTTTGAAGTTATCATTTATTTACAATATCAGAAATGAGTATTGTATAAACATAGGTAAAAAGATATGAACAGTTGTTTAATTATTTAACCAACATCGTATAGCACCTGTAATATATAATATTGAAAGAAATGTGTCCAAATCATGTCGATATGTTGTGCCATAGAAAATATTGTTTTATTTAAAAAATTAAAATTAAGGTACAAATTTACTGATCAGACATTGATTGGTAAGATTAGACTCCTATTACTCTAGATCCCAAGCCGGAAAATATAAATATTTTAATGTCACTCAATCAAAATAAGCAAATAGTGTTTAATAATAAAAAGAAGAAAATTTTAATAATCAAAAAGCGAACACTATATTTATATTTATCAATAAACAAATTCATTGAAATATATATAAGATAAAACCAAGATAAAATCAGTCTATATGTGCTACTTATCATATACGTTTTCAATTTATGTTTAAATGTTAATATGTTCTTCTTTAGATAAAATATACTCGTTTACACAAAGCTGAAGACAAAAACGTCATATTAATTTTTCTACTTTATAATGGCTAACCTTTCTGTGAAATACGATCGGAAAATAATTCAATATCCAAGAAAATATGTATTCAACATAATATAATATTATGATGTGAAGGCGTTTTAGGACCTTAAAATGGCAACTTGTTGGCCAGAAATGGTGTCAAAAATACCCTCAATCAGTGTGTACATTATTGACATTTACTAACATTTTATCAAATCTCAGATTGATATTCAATCTCCAGTATCACAAAAACCGGACCAAAAAAGGTCGACTAACGTGGATAGATCCCCCGCCTTTGAACACAAAACAATAGAGAAAATTGATTTATTCCAAACGACAAAAAAGAATTTGGAAACAAAAAATAATTACTTCAAATAGCATTGCACAAGAACATCAGACGGAAGAATTTGTATACATAAGTCGGTATAGATAAGATTAGAAGAGGTAAAGTATACAAATAATTACTGCGGTTATACAAGAAACAAATATACTTATAATTCGTATTTACTTTATGTATTGAAAAACCGCAGATTATTGCTATTTTTCTCAATTATTTAATGAGCATGATTTTCATTATTTAAACGTTTTGAGTGATACTGATGGTAATTGGCTATCTAGTAAACATTTTTGACGCATCAAATTATGCACACCATTATATAATATCCTATCAAAAAATATTAAATCGAGATAGTGTGTCGTCTAAAATTATTATTTTAAATAAAAAATCCCTACTTACTATCCTCACTACTGACAATGCCCACCAGGAATCAGACGGAAATAACACGTATAATCTCCCAATTACAACCGTTTATCTGCATTTACATTGGTTGCTATAAATAGTCTTGACGACATGGCTGCACGTGAAAGTTGGAGGCTATGACTCACTACCGCTATTTCTGTAATTCTGTTCTTTCTTTCTTTCTTTGCAGCAGGCTGTCGATCCCAAAATGAGGTCATGTCAAAGGAGAGGGAGAGAGCGAGGGAGAGATCGAGAAACAAACAGGCGAGTCGAGCCGGAATTTACTGCGCCACAGCTGCAACCGCATAGTACGGCCGACAAACGGACACAAGCACGAAAAATCCTGAACAACGTAACAGATACAGAAACAAACAGGCAAGGAGTGTTGCAGCATAAACTAGCATCTTTCCTATCAACAGAGCAACTACAATTTACACGATAAATTTTGCGTGAAAAAACATGCCGAGGAGTTGTCTATGTTTTGTGTTGCGTCATATTAGAAATTGTTTAATACATTGGAAAGATTTTTTAAATACGCAAAGGAAACATGAAATAAGAAATTTAAATAACAGTAATAGTAGCAATGCTAACCTGTCAATCATTATTATTTTATTGATTTTAAATATTATTTTATTGAATTTAAATATTATTTTATTGATTTTAAATATTATTTTATTAAATTTAAATATTATTTTATTGAATTTAAATATTATTTTATTGATTTTAAATATTATTTTATTGATTTTAAATATTATTTTATTAACAGAATAACAAATTAACAGTATAACAAAAAAACATATTAACACAAATTATCGAATTATTCGCAAATTCTTTCGATAAGAATCTGGAGACGTTTTAATTTTCTGAAACACAATTTAAAACAACTGTAATAGGAAAATTATAATGGGAAAAATCAGGTTAATTTGTCGAGATTTAAGTAAAAATGGTAGTTATATAAATATAAATAATATACGTAATTGTGGTCGAATGGTGTTCCAGTCAAATGACTAGTAACTTCAGCTATAATTCTTTTTGGATTATTTTTTTAAATACTGATCGTGACGCCTAACAAATGTTACTCCATAATTTCATTTTGGATAACATGCCGTCCGACTAGTCACGTGACCGCGATTTGTGTCAAATATACCCCCGACCGATGGCATAATAGTCTTAATGGCAGCTTAACTTTGTATTTAACCAAGCACAATCTTTACTATATTCTGAACAGGCGCTGTGCGTGAAGATCACAAGATACAATAGGCCACTGATATACTATACAGTGAAAGCAGATTTAAAACTTTTGCCAATTTAATACATTTCAAAGCAATTTTTGCTCTATATAACTCCAAATTGCTTTTACACGTCACATATCACAATTCACCACCTAAGCTGCCTCAATTAATCGGGGCAATAATCAGCGTCAGCTGTATACCAGCCATCATTCAATCAAAGGAACAGTCAATCCCCCTCCCCCCCTCCCGGATATTTTTTTCTTTTGAAAGCTTATAATATATATCTTAAAAACGCGCTATTTTGTTGACCTTTATTTGAAAAAGGGTGGCATTTCTGTCTGCCATGCCGTACTATATTATAATAAATACGACGCGGAGCCTTATTAAACACAGTGCGAGACCACCATGCACCAGAACGGGGCATTCTTCCTCCCTGCCTCACGCTCCCTATATAGATATATATATCTATATCAACTACATACACAACTAAGGTGCACTACTATGCGTGTACAGTAATTATAAACCGTTGAAGAGCTGAGACAGACTGTTTTGAGACAGAACACTTCAACAAATCTATCGAAATGTGAGAAACTAAATTGCAGAGGGTCTGCTTCTAGGAGGGGAGGGGGGAAGAGAGGGACGTGGGGGGTTGGGAGAAGATACCAATCTGCGGAGACATTTCTACTAGACAGGGCAGCTTTCTATACAGTAGGGTCAACGGGATCGTATTTGAATATATTATTATTACTGCACGGTTCAGGAATAAAAGTACACGCTAGCCTAAAAGTGAACTAACTGCTGTCAGTGACAATACTCCTGCGTCTCTCTCTCTCTCTCTCTCTCTACCATACTTCACTATTATCATGAAATATCATAATTAATATCTTCAATGAATAATAATAAGTTCACAAGGCGTAGCATGGCACAACAGCGCGCATGCAAACATAACTTACTAACTCTCAATAATATACGGTAAATTTTTTTAAAAAACTAAATAATTACACTGAAACAATAGCGGGCACAAAACCAGCGCTATACAATAATTAAAGCAAGCACTATAATAATGTAATATATTGATCCTAGTCTTGAGAGAGAAGAAATGTAGTTAGTAACGGCGGGGGACAAGTGAGCGCAAGCCACCCCCGCCGCCCTTCCGATCAAATAAAACTGGCGCCAATGTGATTTCCTTCTTATTTATTTAATCAATAAATTTGTCTCGAGCTCTCCCTCTCTACCTCTCAACTCAACTGGGCTCAGCGGTGGTAATACTTTTAATGGGTTGGGACAGATTATGGAATATTTTTTGTTGGAACAAAAAATCTTGATCAGATAATTATACCCCCCATCTCCCCACTCTAGTCTCTCTCTCTCTCTCGCTTTATCATTCGATTCAGTATATAACAAGGAATAACTATGGCATGTATCCTAAGCCGGTCAATTTATGGAAAAGCTGGCTTCTTTGGCTCTCTATAGAACATATTATAGCCCCGTTTTTTTTACACGCAACAAATTCATATTTAATTGTCGGTAATATAATGACAGGATTCATATATATATATACATAGATATACAATGAATATTATATCGCTTAATGGTAACAGTGTTTTCCGATAATAACCTAATATATATAATATATTTGTGGAACTGTGTAATAAATAACATCACCTCTATATAAATCAGTAATATATTGAGCCTAAAAATACCCAGGCAAATTGAAGATTGAGCAAATAATATATAAAACAAACTAACATTATTTATTTATACTGTTAACACATTTTTTCACAGCGTTCCTCCTCCGTTTTTTCTCTATACTGGATCGATTGTAGTAGATAGAACTTCTTGCAAATTATTGGTTCAAATTAGAAATCCTCGTTGTATTTACACGAATAAAATGTTTAATATAAATTAATAATTAAAATGTAATATATAAATGGGCATAATTTGCCCATATTCCGTGTATTGTGTACATATATATATAGTATTGAGTCAAATAATAAACAATTATTACAGTAAAATGCGGCTTATAAACTTTCATAATAAATTAACTAACATTAAAAAGTGGGTTTTTATGAGAACCTTTAAAAACATTGAGGAACAAACGACTCAACTAACTTGAACTTACTTAATCAGTCGATTTATCATCTAAAAAATAATACAACAAACACAACTTGAAATTATTTTCAAAAATATCAAATTCACAACATAAAGACATCGATTCCAAGCGAAGAATCTGAAATAATAGACGATTTTCCATCAAAATGTTTCCATAACAAAGCCCTGGCAACAATATGTCTGTTCCCTTACAAGCGATCTATTTTCTTTACATTTATTTTTCTATTATAGCCTCCAATACACGATTTGTCTTTCAAGCCCGTGAAGCTCCAACACACTATAATGTCGAAATCATTTTCTTTACAGAACACATTTTCTTAGTTGACTATAATAATAACTTGGAGGAGGGTGATCAACGCTGAGATTTTCAATCTGCAGACTCTTATCAGCAGAGCTTTTCTCGTAGAACACATTCTTGGCAGCCAGGCATAATATACCGAGTTAACGTTGATCATTCATAAAAGTTAAAAAGCTTACATGTTTTAAATAGAGTCAGCTGTGTTAGTGTCAATCTAAAAGAATATTATTCCCTGGGTCAATGTTCACATGAAAATCCGTTTAGATAATACATGCTACTGTTTATATCTTAATCATTTTGAAAAATGTGAATGAAATATAATAATACGGGTTTATATTATATTCGAATATTTATTGATATTTGCTGTGCTTCTCTTCTAAATATGTTTACAAACCCAATATACTATATTAACTCAAGGGGGAAATAATCACAATTAAATATAATATTTTCTATCATGTTATTAAACAACTCGTACTAAAAGTACACACAAGTAACAAATCCATTCAATGCATGATAACTCGTATATATTATAAAATTACCGATACATCATACTATTTCCAAGAGCTGTCAGGATTGAATATTCCACGCAGATACGTATATATATATATATATATCTTCTACACAAGAAGATAAAATCTAAAAGTTTAAATAATTATCCATACAGACTAAACACGTCCCCTGTTAATTGGAGTATGAACACAATCTTCAGCACCATCGGGTCGATTGCGGCCAAGTGCCAAACAAAATGGTAATCAACAGATGATAATATAATAACGGCCCCATAGTGCTACGGGATTGAGAAACACCGCCCCTGAAGTTAACTACACCTATATATATAAATATTATACTAAACTATTTAAAATAAAATATAATAAACATCTAAATACGATGGAAAAGCAACAGAGAAGATGTCGTGACTGCGCGACTCATCATCATCAACAAAACACCAAAGAAGAGACAGACAGTCCCCTTGCTGACTTTCAGGACATGAAGCGACATGACATGTTGAAGCGGACTGACGACGCGACTCAGCTCTCTGGTTCCAAACAACCCAACCGACCCGCCTGTCCCAGAACCAGGTTGAAATTCCAAAACCCCTAAACTAAACAAACACAGCGCGGCAAATGAGTCACGTGCAACCAGCACAGCAGCACAACTCGAAATCCCTCATGGCCACCCCCCGTGTCTTTTTATTCGACTTAAGAACATAACTTAATAAAGTGTCAGTAGTTATAACTACTTAACTATACTATGATTCCCATAAATCAAAGGGGGAGGGAAAGGGAGGGCGGGGGGAGCAGACAGCAAAATGCTAAAAATAGATAATGACTCATGAATGCACCGGGTTAACTTATATAAACCGGAAATACAGAAGACTATTCATGCTGTCCTAAATATTGGAAGAAACCATTTAATTTTCATTATTATTATAATTAAATAGCATAATATTAGAAATGTAAATTTTCAAAAAAATTGAAGATTACAGAATTGCAGAGATCGGTTGGAGGTCCCAAATTCTAAAAAATGAACGTTATGAATAATGATATTTTAAAAAATTGTCTATTAGGGGGTTATTGTTTACAATTTACCTTATTTTACAATGCAGGCGGGAAAAGGTGAGAAAATAATCAATTAACAAATGCAAAGTATATGTTCCATGTCTTCTGTACTTCGTAATGTACCGTAAATGTTCAACTTAAAATCGGTTCTATATAAATCTGTCCAAAATCCTATTATCACAACCTCACACAAAAATGTCAAAGTAGTCTCAATTAGTAAAAATTAGTAATCATCTTTAAGATCTCATGCAAGTGCAACCGACCGACAACACTGGACATCTTTTCATAGTGACAGTCGAAGAGAATTGCTGTTGTTTCTATCAGATTGTTTCCAAGGTAACCAAACCACCATGTTGCATATTGGTCCCGATAGCCCCGATAGAGATAATGATCATGCGACCCAGCTGTTATATGAGAGAGCAAGCACCTCACACGAAGAAAGATTGAGTTCACTCAAAAAACTGAACACACATCATTATAATGCCATTACAAAATGGACCGACTGACTCTGTACAGAAACAAATCAACGCAATGTTTTATATAGAAGTTTAATATTATGTTTGACCAAATTTAAACAACAACAATGGATGCCTAGATGTATAGATATAATATTATTATAAATGACAATATAACTTATTAAAAATAATATTGGATCATTGCCATTATGCGGTAAGAATAAATGACTATACCACAAATGGTTAGCTATGTAAATATATAGCCTACTAAACATCTGCTACACATGATTTAAGCGCTCAACCCCCTCTCTCATCTTATCATCATAGCTCTACTCTATCTATCGGTCTGTATACACAAAGTACAAGCGGCAGCAATCTCAGGAGGGTCACTATTATAATACAATATGGTTGGGTGGGTGGGAGGGATCGAGATCGAAACAGAATGAATGAACCATGGGGTGACAATGACCATCGGAATGTGCAGCGCAGGTATTTGGCACTTGTACCATTGGAGAGAGAGAGAGAGAGAGACCGAGCAAGCGACAGAACAGGACAGGACAGGGTTAGACAACCGAATTATCAGAAAAAATGTGTATGAACACCAGATCAATGTACTCTTTTGGGGTTCAGTAGAAGGCTGAGTTTTCCACACTCCATAACAGCGGCTGTTTGACTCTGACGAGGATGATGATAATGAATGCTGCCGGATAGTTCAGAATCACAGAGAACATTCTTTTTGTTAATTCTAAGAGCTCTTTTCACATGTTACGATGATATTTTCTTATATAGCAAAAGAAAAGGAATGAGGAGCAAATTTTCGGCTGAATTAAATAAAAACCTCTATACCTTCTCGTTCATGTCTGTGATAAAAACTACGGACAACAGGTAATTGGGCATTATTTAGACGCCTTTATCTAGTATATTGGAACTCCGACAAGAAATAGGTTGAAAATACATTTTAAATGTAAATTAATTCGGCTGTATTTAAATTACGCTTTCTAAAATAAAACATATTATTAAGGACCACAATATGTTACACTATAAGAAGTATACAGACAAAACTATAACAGCAAATTAGCAGAAGTGAAGTTTAATTTTAAATAATATATAATTTTTTTATTAATAGGAGAGTTTGATAAAACATAAAATTGAAAAATTAACATTTTTATCACCTTTTGAAATCCAACACATAGTATTATCTATATTATAGCGCAGATAAATGAGAATTTATAATGAACAAATTAAAACAATGTTGAATTAATTAGTGAAAATGATCATCACAGTTTCACAATCTCACGCTAAAAACAGCGTCAAATTCAATGTTCAGAAACTCAGAATTAACTCACAATAACATATTTTAGACAAACGAGTTAAAAAAACTTGAATTTCAACACTAAAAAAACTCATTTCAACACGAATACAATAAATTAATTTTAATTGCGCTTAACAGGAAACCATGCCGTCATCTTATAGGGGGCAATATTCATTAAAAAATAATAATATTTTACTAAAATTCCACAAAAAAAATCTGGCAAAGTTTTCACAGCAGAAAATATTTATTCTCGTGAAACAGAATCGTGTCACTTCTTCCAAACCAGCCGACACACAAAACGTCATAATTACATTGACTGTTGCAGTCTCATAAATAATAACAATCCAATCTCAACGTGTTGCCGCGGCAATAAAATGCGAGTGGACCGTCTGCTTCAAATGCTATGTATAAACAGAACTAGTAAGGGGACAGACAGATCGGTGTTACGTAACACGCAATTTGTGAAATTATTGAGTCATATAGACGACTTGTGGGGGGAGAGATAACATTGGACAGGTTTAAGTTAGACCGCTTCAATATATACAATTAAGAATGGAGATTGCTTTTATTACATTTTGAGGTTGAAAACGCTAGAAGAGGCGGAATATATTATAATTCGGGGAAATATATGATATTTTTCTCTCAATCAACAGACATTCACACACGGCCCTCTTCAAAAACTTTCCACCCTCCAAGTTTCACTTTATATTATAACGAACCAGAAGAAAGAATTCCTTTTTAACTGCTGCCGCCAAATAGCTGGCAAACGACTTCAAAAGAGGAGAAGGGGTGGGGAGAGGGGAGAGGGGAAGGATGAAAAATGATACTCGAATGAGAGAAAACAAGCTATACTCACTGCCGTCCGAGCAATACTATATACACACATCATTACCAAATGAAATGGAAGCGTGCGATGGATGAAAATCTGATAAATATATGACACAAAAAGCGGAGAAGAGACAGAGACAAAAGGGAGGTTGTCGGAGCAAGTAATGAGGGGGTAGACTTCTCAACTTTTTGCGAACACCAGACTAGTTAGTGAAGATATAAAATAATTATTATCAACGATTTTAGTTGGGAGTATTTTTCAGGATGAAAAGATATATACACAGAAGGAAGATACTGCATATTATATTTCGTTTCTGAGTCTATATGTCAAAAAGTAGAGAAGACAGAGAGAGAGAGAAAGAGAGACAGAGAGAGAAGAGAGCGGGAGAGAAAAGAAAGGATAGTCCGGATGGAAAAAGGGTTTGCATTTGTTGGGATTAAAATGATAGAAGAATACCAGATAGGCGAAAATTTGCCACAACACGAACAAAGATATCCGGTTTCAACTCAACCTCATTAGTGACACACTTTGATTACGTAATAGTCAAAAGCGCTGCCGTTGTGTTAGTCGAGAAAAAGGGGGTATAATTCTGGGATTGCCATCCCTGGCTTAGTGATAGAAAGATAGTCTCTGTAGTTCGTAAACAAGGCGGAATTAGTTTTTGTAGTGAAGTGTATAATATAGACCTAACACGAAAACTCTCTCTCTCTCTTATGCCATTGAAACAAAGGGAAATCAACCGAGAGGGGGAAAGGATGTTTCCGGATGAGGAACCTGCGGCAAATTGTTTCATACACTCATATTGACACTGATAAACGCAATGACCCCCCCTACCACCCAATGGTTACTACAGAACAACGGATTTCAAAAACAAACTAACCCTATTGCCCGCATTACATCATCGGTCTATATATATATTATATATATATACATAAGAATGGAGAAAGTCTGTGAACAACAGACACAAGAGAGTTGAGGAGGACGAGAATGATTCTGTGAGAAAAACATAAAACTCCACCAAAAGCAGCTGCTTCATATAGGCATAATAAAAGCCACAAAGAAAGAAAATTGGTTAGTTTTAAGTTACAAGTAAAATAATATGTTTCTGTTTAAACGAAACAACCGAACGGGTCTTGTAATTTAACTCAGACGATAAGACAATTGTAAATTATTAATTACATGTCATTTGACCGATTCATGCATTATCATCTCCGAAACACATAATAACCAAGTATTATAATATTGAAACTGTGTAAACAAAACTGCTATTTTCGTGAGATAAAGCAGAACAATTAGTTAACTACTGTTGTTTTTGTTACCGGGTAAAATGATAGCCCCAAACTATATAACCGGACTGCAAACATAATTGCTACTTTCATTGTGTCTAATTACAGATGCATTAATAACTTTTAACATCAGCCACAAAGTTAATCATGTTCAATTTAGTCTAATTTAGCATAATACGTTGATTATCTTTATACAGAAACGACAATTTAGAATTAGTTAGAATTGCAAACATTATTTAGAACTTATTAACTCCAGAATTATTTAGTTGGCAATTATAAAGTGACACATTATTGGATACATTTCTTTTACTAATTCCCTTATTTTAACGCGTTTTAAACAAACAAAAACGTTTTCTTATAGTATATATCGTACGTGGCCTACCTGAATTACAAAAAAAACTATTGACTTGAGGTCGGGTGACTTCGGCGGAGTATTTTTTATTAAAGGTAATATCAGATTTGCAGGACGATAATTTAGTTTACAAACAACTGATATACTCCAAATGACAGAGCAAATCAGATTATTACTAAATAAAGGCTACGATCCTGGATTCGATCGCCCTACCTTCTGAACTTAAAAACAACTTTATTCATTTCATTAAAATATTGCACATAAATCAATAATAAGCCACGCAGTGCCAACCAATCAAAACAGAGCGCGTATACACGCCGAAAAACGTCATCGACACACCTGAGCCATCGATCATATCGACATAAATCAATAATAAGCGCCGCGGTGCCAACCAATCAAAACAGAGCACGTAGGCAACGCAACACGAGTCATACCTGAGCCATCATATCGACGAGCGGCTTGAGAGTCAACTGCTTCCCCGACCCGTCCCTCAGGTAGTGGAGCAGACTGCCATGGAGCATCAACTCCGTCACTATGTAGATGGGTTCGTCGGTGCAGACCGCGTACAGCTTGACCAACTTGGGGTGGTTGAGGGTCTTCATGATCTTGGCCTCCTTAAGGAAGTCGTCCTTGGACATGGTGCCCTGCTTCAGGGTTTTCACCGCCACATCGGTTGTCTCGTTCCACATGCCTGACACGGTGAGGGAGGAGGGGGAGGGAGTGGTATATCTAAATCAATGACGTCTTAAAATATTTTTTTATCATTAACTGTTCAAAAAATCGTGAATCATTACTATATTTTAAAACAATTCTTATGATAAATACAAACATAAAAATATGATTAAGCCATCTGATTTTTGTAACTTTTATTTAAAAAAATAACAACATTTAAAAGAACACGTCTCTTCTAGGCGATATTTGTGGATCGCAGAGGGATACATTTAAACTTCCCTTTCTAAATGCTTAGTAGACATGCGGTGACACCCTGATCAATGGAAAACATGCACACATAAAGCTATATAACAAAGTAATAATTTCATTCACGTAAAGATGCGCTTCACCAATGTAAATAAAATTCAACTGAAAATACTCACAAATCTATAATTTAATAATTCTAGTAACATGTATGTCGAAAACGGTTTACTATATTTTCCGTTCACATTATCTGCATTGACCTCTTTCCTTGTAAGTTCGAATTGTTACACGTGATGATTTCTGTTTACTATACAAGATTTACTCACTACTAAATATCTGGAAATTCACATGGAAATATTATAATGTCAAACAATAATAATTCGTTCTAATTTTGAAAGATGTAAAACAGGAGAATGTAAAACGAGAATGGTTTCGCCAAAATAAACACACACATTTTGCAGAATAATTTAATACATCCAAACAAATTGTCAGACGCATACATACACCTTTTGATATCTAGTTTACAAAATCATGCATCCAGATGTTCTATAAAATCCAGATGTGAATACAGGAAGAACCCTTTTATACGTGTATCTCGGTGTTGGCTATATCTATATATATCCAGGGAAGGAGATAGTAATGACTGACGGGAACAAAATATACATAAAACGCGTGCTGGTGCACTGACTATAGATAAGCAGCTTGTCCGCACCGACTTCTGCCATGAAAAGAAGGGCCGACAGAACTGATGACGCCATAATTATACTTAGAAATAGCTTACTGAAGTCTTTGAATTCAGCCAGGGTTAGTCACACCGTCCTGTATTCAATTTGGTTCATATTACATAGTATAAGATAATAAAATGGTGTTTAAATTTAGTATATTGTTCTATGGTAAATAGATAGTCAGTTTAGCCACAAAAATAAAGGCTTCCTTCTCAATCTTTGCAATATAATTCCAGATATATTTTAAACAAATATCTTAATACAAAAAATTATTAATTTCAAATTAAACGAACCATAAAAAACTTCTTACATGCAATCAAAATATAACTTTTAAATTTTTTTACAAAAATAACGTAAATTCATTTTTAACATGAGTGTATAGGCTGTATTTATTCGAAACAAAATAAAAATAGAGACAACTACGCTCCCTTCAAAATAGAGACAACTACGCTCCCTTCAAAATAGAGACAACTACGCCCCCTTCAAAATAGAGACAACTACGCCCCTTTCGAAATAGAGACAACTACGCTCCCTTCAAAATAGAAAGAACTACGCTCCCTTCAAAATAGAGACAACTACGCCCCTTTAAAATAGAAACAACTACGCCCCCTTCAAAATAGAGAAAACTACGCTCCCTTCAAAGCAGCCTACAAAGAATTATGAACATGAATGAAAATTCAACTCTAAACAATAAATAATAAAATTAACAAAACCAACATGATACTAACAAACTCGGTTAAAAGTTCCTAACTGGACGAGATATTTCAGAAAACACACCCTTTTATACGCAATATAATAAATAATATTATGATTCAATGATAAAGTCAAAATTTATGGAGGTTTAGAAAACACACAATAAATCATATACAGCCAATAATTAAATATTCAAGTATATAGAACGAAGGCATTCATTGGATGTCCAGTGCAAAAATGTATATCTTGAATCTTGGTTCACTCTATATTATGAACTAGCTGATTTTCGGTATTACAAAAATCAAATAATCACTGGATGATAACTTAAATAAGAAGTAACCAGACCAAAGTATGACATACCGCATATTTCATTATCAATTACATTACATGAAATATCTCTCACGGTAACTGAATCTTATCGGTAAACTAGAGGTTCTCTCAATAACCGATTGTGCGCCTATAAATATAAATAATATATAACGTATACATCCATCGTTGACATCCAAAACAGCTACAAGGCAGGATCAGTGGGTTTGGCAGGCAATCAATCGCCCTGTGGTCTGAACGAAGAGAAATCAAAAATGACAATAGTATTATATCCGATTATGGGTTACAGCAGTGTGTGATTGTTGAGTCGGCCAGAAAGCACAGAGAGGAGAGTGTACACAACACATGAGCTAGAAATCTGATCTGTTTAGTCAACCCGCGGTCACCCGGCTGTCTCTGCTCAAACGCTAAATAAACTCAACCGCGCACTATATAGAATATCATAATATTATATTATGGAGTCATAACAGCAGCTATTCGACTCGGCGAGAGGAATTTATCTCGCATTTTTTACGAAATCGGAGTCCCATTTTGTGCAGAGAAAGGACGTTGGGAGGGAGGGGGGGGGGGGGGGTACATATTATTACGATAAGTATGGAAGCCGATTTATAGTCTTTGCTTCGACCTTTATCCTTGCAGGCTGTATGTCTCGAGATTATATTGTTTTCCGTTTTTTAGAGAGAAAAAAAACTGGATTTTTTGGCATTTGGCCAACTTTCAGTCCGTCGATCTGTACATTTCCTGTCCCCCCCCTCTCTCTGCTCTCTCGCTCCATCTAACTTCTTCTGAGGACAGGAGTACGACAGAAGAAAGTATATAGGAAGGAATAGACACGAGTATAGCAAAAAAAGGGGAGGAGAGGGGAGACGAGACAAGCTACAGAAGGGGATGAATTTTTGGCACGCAGTTCAGATATAGTTAATAATAATTATTGTACAAACTCTCTCGAGATAAACAGGCGTAAACTATTTATGTCATGACGGAATTCTAAATACATCTTTAAAAACCACAGTGTTATAGTTGTTATAATGTTGTGTGTTTTAATCCTCCAGTCTCAGTCTCCAATGAGAGATCTGTGAGCGAGAGAACGTCAGGACGATTTGTACACCACCATACATTAATTTATATTGATATCATCAGCATCGAGGAGAAAATGGCCAGGTGCCAAAAAAAGATAAACGCAAATTTCAACGATGCTCTCTCTCGTTCAATGCAGCACATCAGGTTAGCCTTATATTTACATTAAGTGGCTGCTGCGTAAGAAGACGTAAACGACGACGTTGTCTAATGAGAGAAAAAATACGACTACAAGCCGGCAGATCTCTAGAGCCAGTGTCTGGAGAACACAGTGGGCTATCATGGGTGAGACAATAAAGTACACACGGATCACAGAAGAGAGAGAGACATTAAATGAAAGCAGTTAGTAGTATGGTATATTTAGTACAGAAAATCAGTTAGTAACCTTTATTAACCACAAATAGATCTGGTTCAATAAATCGTTAGATATTTCGGTTAATAGTGCTTGCTGGCACAGCTGAATCATCCAGATCCCAAGCTAATTGATTGTGCCAGGATATCAACAGAGAGAGAGAGAGAGCAACACCCATGCAGTCGATCGAGTGTCTACGCGAGAGAGGCAGACAAGAAGGGTGCAACTTTCATAGCCTACAGGGCAGGGTACGGGGG
>JAUZND010022596.1:0-25023 GCA_034780555.1 Coelogynopora nodosa | reverse complement strand
ACCTTTAATTAGTTAAATTACCAAGTACCTACACCATTTATATACTTATAGAAAAGTTAAATGGACCCAATAATAATACATGCTGGCCATGCTGAAGATAGTTAAAGTAAAAAATATATTTATATTTTACTACGAACATTTATGCTAGCAAAAAAAATATATGTAAATTCAAGTGAAATGGAGGGGAGGGGGGGGCGCATAAATGATAAATTCAAAAACGACCCCCCTCTGTAAAAAGCTGGTTACGGGCCTGCACTCTATATAATAATAGTTGTCAATACATATAAGTGAGGAATTTCGTGTGTTTTGTTATTGAGAGCCAAAAATATAATTATTACTTATCTGAAAAAATTCTGACAATATGAATAATATAGTTACGTATGTGACATTACGTTAATTGTTAAAATCGCATTGTTTGCCGTATCACAAAAAGATTTTATATAAAACTTCTATAAATAATATTAACAAGTAACTAGTGTTTTTCTTCAAGTCAACTTCAAATACGAAAAAGAAAAGTGAACTTTTTTTTAACATTATATGTCACCTAACAATATAGTTGCTTTTTGCAACCGTTTCACATTATATAGTTATATATCTCTTATAATCTTTTAAAGTCTTGATAAACACTTCCAAAATGAGTCTCTCTGACGCGATGAATCTGTATCATTTTCATGTCAGGCTCCGCCGATTTCAAAGTAAAGGTGTGGTACACGGATGATATGAGTCTTCTTACTGTCTTTGATGATTTCGTAGCACCTGTTATGGATATAGATATTTCACCAGAAACCTCGCACCTCCTCGTCGGTAAGAAAGTATGGCTTTATATATGTCGTTTTATATATATATTAGTTTTAAATATTCTATTTCATTTATACAATAAAATGCAATAAGATTTTTTCAGTTCCCGAGATGTTATCAAATGAGATAATTTTAATGCCAAACAATTTTTTTAATGAACAGCAAACAAATAAACATTAATGAAACAGATAACTTTGAAGGTTATAACATGTTTATATAATCTTTTTTTAAACACTTTTAAATAATATTTTTAAAACATGTTTAAATTATATTTTTAAAACACTTTTAAATATGCTTAAACTTTGTAGTATGTTTAAATTGACTTGTGTTTTATTATATTGTTGATTATTTCATATAATATATGAAATAATTATAATGAAACAACAATATTATTATTTATTTCTTTCTTATAAAGTTGTTCATTTCTTACGTAATTTTATTATTTCATACATATTATGATAATTTATTCTGTAAATTGTTTAATATATAAAATGTAATATTTCAATTTGTATAAATTATTTTATTATAGCGTAGAAACTATCTATAGTCTTTTTTTAAACATTACTTTCTTTTCATTTCAAGAAAACAAAAGCACATGTAACTGCATATTTGCTTATACTATACACTTTTATACTATAACTTTATAAACAATTTTATTATCTTTTTTCCACATTATTATTTCTTTAATTAAAAATAATCAAATAAAGTTAAAAACTAACACATTTTATTGTATTTGTGAACATATTTTATCTTGAATCTGTAGCACTTTTTGTGGTACAATATACCTATACTCATAGAAATAGTATATGAATATGAAGATACAACAAAAAATAAAGAATAAAAATATATATTTCAATTATTTCAATTAATTATTTAAGGAGGCCCTTTTATCAATTTTTTTATTGGATAATTAAAAAATTATAAATTATCAAAATCATTTAAAAATATTGAATATTATTA
Source organism: Coelogynopora nodosa (assembly GCA_034780555.1). NCBI lineage: Eukaryota > Metazoa > Platyhelminthes > Proseriata > Coelogynoporidae > Coelogynopora > Coelogynopora nodosa. The sequence goes on along the minus strand of JAUZND010022596.1, from coordinate 23,265 downwards.
ATGTTGAGCGTATAAATTATAGCAAATTTTGAAGTTCAAAACTTAATAATTGTCTAGCCTACAAATGTATGTTAATAGCAGAAATAAATACTTTTAAAATCAACTAAAAATATAAATATTTTAGATCAACATTTTATTTTCATACAAGACATCATAAAAATAGTTTTTTTTTAATTAATGCTAAATAAATCATTTTTCTTACGCTTTGGGCATTGCTAAATATATTCCTATACTAATTGAAAATTAAGATTATGTTGATCTATGCAAAGTTCAAATTATATATTGTATATTAAATTTTTAATTCAAAAGCATGTTATCATATTTATCAATCATATACCTATCATGGTGAACTCGTTTTAATTTATCTAATTTATTTTTTCATTTAAAATGAGAAAAACAACGACATTATTAACCGGGCAAGGCGTGCATGAATGAATCGATGCATGAATGCAATTCACTATAGTTGGCAATAATCGCCATCCAGTGCATCATTCACTGTGCATTCTAACTATTCCAGGTTGTGCGGATGGTTCCCTCTCCGTGAAATGTCTGACAACTGGGGAGAACATTCATTGTCTTGGCGACCGTTTGGGACAGGTGAACTGGTGATAGGGAATAATACGCTATAAAACAATTATATTGACATGTTATGTAAATAAGTGTTTATTTTAGAGCGTATCTGTTAAATTGAATTGTTCGACAAATAAAATTGACAATGTCAACAAGTAACATAACTAAATTTTGTAAAAAAACTAACTTATAATTCATAAATAGTAGTGAGATTTGTTTAAATTAGTTTAATTTTTTTAGTACAAATTAATATCATTTACTTAAAATTATTCATAATATGTAAACATTTCGAATATTATAGATTAAATTCCATAAATAAAATTAGTAGCTAATTTAAGCGAATACATCATTTTATATTATAAATAATAAAATGTATTTGAAAAAGTTTTTAGAACTAAAAGCAAATTACAATGTTTTGCTCAGAGACAAATTTTTCCGTATTATTTATTGTAGTTTTACAATACAACATTCCATGTATTTCTTTACTTTCATTAAAAACTAACTAACTTACTATATAGTTAAATTAGTTGTTTCTAATAGTTTTTTTTGTAAAAGAAAACGAGATTTTGTTTCACAAAGCATTATTGTAGTTTTAGTTTAGTACATCAATAATAAATATAAATAGCTTTTACGTGGTTTTTAAAATTCTTTAAAAGTAATCGATAGTTGATTTCTAGATATATTTAATTAATTATTTTTAGTTAGTCGAATAAATAAAATTAAAGAATACTAAACGTCTAATGTCATTTTTTATTTAATACAACGACTACTACAAATTATTTAATAAATAGTCTAACAATTAATCATTTTCTTAAAATACGTTGTCTAATTGTTTATATACTATTTAAAGATATTGAATAGCAGATATTTTTTATATAAAAAAGTGAATTATTCATGAAAATCTGGGATAAATAGCATATTAAATGTATTCAGCTGTTAATACCATGTAGCAATATACATAATGTACGTTGTACATTTTACATAATAATTACGAAATTAAAATTATATTTTTGTTATATACATTGTCAATATTGCGTGTGCAAGGTGAAGTATTTAAGGTATCAAGGTGTGCAAGGTAAAGTATTTAAAGATATCCTTTTAATGTAAAAGGGGAATAATTTTCTTCAAATTTGGTTGTTTATAATTTGTGTATTTATTGAATGTCATAATTAAATAATTAAATAATTTTCACATTTATATAAATAGCATTTAAATTGTAAATAAATTTTCCTTTTATTACCATTTTTACATTTTTATTATCATGTCTACACTTTCATTATCATTTCTAAATTTGCATTATCATTCCTACACTTCTTTCATTATCATTTCTACACTTTCATTATTATTTCTACACTTGCATTATCATTACTACACTTTCATTATCATTTCTACACTTTCATTGTCATTTCTACACTTTCATTATCATTTCTACACTTTCATTATCATTTTTACACTTTCATTATCATTTCTACACTTTCATTATCATTTCTACACTTTCATTATCATTTCTAAACTTTCATTATCATTTATACACTTTCAAATCACATGTCTCGGCGACATACCCAATTTTGCTCTCACTCTCAACTGAACTTCATTTATGAGTCAATTCTTCAATTACATCAGATAAACAGCGTGAAGGTGACAAAGAATAGAAACAACGTCATCGTCGGGTGTGAGGACGGCCATTGCTACGTGTACAGTTTGACCACAAGGAACCTGGAGAGCATCATCACCCCTCCAGCTGGTGTTGGACCAATCTTGTCGTTGCGAACCACCACCGATGGGGATTACGTCGTCATCCTGCACGCCGTAAGCTTAGAGTACCAGTTGGCGAAGAACCATTCGAACCATTTTTACCATCTGTTTAAAGGGGTTAAGGAAGATAGAGTGTTTACAAAGAAAAGAGATTTAGCATCGCAGTTGAAGCAAATCATAAACAACGGGGCTAGTTTTCTTTTCGCTCACTGTAAAACTGGTTGGTAGACAGTTTATACTGGTCATTTCATTAAATAATATCATTGTATAAAGTAAAACGGAATAAAAAATGAAGTAGGCGTATACACTACTTATAAAAATGTATACCACGTATAAAAATGTACATCTCAAAATCTTAATCCTCAAAATCCTTATTTAAATTATGGGGAAACATCAATTTTCTTTTGTAGATTTTTTTAAGTAATACTTGCGTTTTTATTTAAAGCTTAATTAAGTAGCAAACAGAAGTAAAATAGGATACTATTTTGAACATATTTATTATCTCTCAAATAGATCATTTAAAAACCAGTTGTAAAACTGAATAAAATTAACATTGTGTGTATGTGTTTTGTGTTTTTGCAACTTCAGGGACTTATCAGAACTATCAATTTAAATTTCGGTCTTCACCATATTGAACCTGAAAATACCCCTCAATCATGTGAGGAGCAGAGGACCTTTGATTGCGTCCGAATAAGTAGTGATGAGAAGATTATGGCAACAGGTTAGCATTTAATGTACAATATGTTATACTTGATAACGTCTATTATGTTGTCATTTTTGGCTGTTTTATTCTCATTTTAACAAAATATAGTAAAAAGTTTAGATAATAATTTTATAGAATGTTTACACTTTTTCTGAACATATTGATATTACTATAAAAACCGTAAAAACGTTATTGCAAATGTTGGTTTAAAATTATTGTGTCTGTCACGACGAATATTAGATGACGTGATCACAAGTCATCAACACCAAACGACATCCATTAAAAATTACACTCATTTAAAATACTATTCTAATTTTATGAATAAAAATTGGGCTAAAAAATATTCAATATACATTGGTTTCTTTTATTTTGACGGTGGGAATCAAACTAATAAACCTTCCAATTTTAAATCAGACCGCTTGATATGAAACGCTCTTTTAAATGTCAGAAAATATGTAGTATTTTTGTCTTTTCTTTAGTATTATAACAATCAAAAATATGTTGTGCTAAAATTAATTATTTTTAATAAAATATATATATATATATTATATATAAGTAAATAAACAATGTTTATTAAATAGTATTATATTAAAGTCAAGGTTTTACCACTTGACTTTATCGGTAGAACAGGCTTTTAATTCTTTCAATTAAGTCTTAAATTTACATCGATTGCATTTATTTTATAATTCTCTAAATCAATCAATGTTCAGGAATGAGTAACGGAACTATCAACTTGTGGAATTTCAACGACATCACTATATCCAATTCGACTTCATGTCCAGATAACAACATAACATGTATAGATCTTTCGGGGGACGTTAATCGCCTTGTTGTTGGAACAAAGAGTGGTCTATGTGTTGTCTGGGATGCCGAAACCTTTCGCAAGATACGTTGTTTAGAGGTGAGTAAGTGACATTATTGAAAGATTTGGGTACAGAACATTATTTTTTTAGTCACACATTTACTCATAATACGATAGCACATGTAAATAAAATGAAATACTTAGAAAAATGAGTTCTATAACAGATAATTAATACATATGTTTTTGTAAATATACTGACACTCTACATATAAATATTTGGCGTAATATACTACTTACGTATATATATTCAATTGTTTAGTTATCTTTTATTTTCCTTTTTTGTTATAAATATCAGTTGTTCCAAATTATACTTATGTTGTTTTGGATTTGACAGATTGTCGTTTAAATTTACATGTTTGACTTGCCATATTATCCCTCCAGGTATGTTTTACATAGAGCATATAAATTATGTTTGGATTTTTAAAAAAATTGTGAATAATTTTTGTGGTTTGATGATAACTCATTCCTTTTGTTTGACCTTTCCGGAGTTTTGTCTAGAGCTTTAAACCATAAAGCAAAAGGTAGCAAAAGGTAGCAAAAGGTAGCAAAAGGGAGCAAAAACAATATATCCATCATGATATTATTATGAAATTTTGTTTTTTATTTGGAAGTTGCATTGATAATTTCTGGTTATGACTTCTTTTTTTTTTATTTGTTTTGTGGTTATGTTGAGGATTTGAATAGAACGTGTTTATTTACTATTTTAAATTCTTGAAAAACAAATGATAAATTGTGACGAGATCAACTTTATATAATAATCACTCTATTCTCAAAATTTAAATTTAAATTTTGATTGAAACTAAAAAACAAATTGTATAAAGCAATATGAAAATATACATCGGATTTGTTTTAAATAATTTATTATTGAATCAGATCAAACCACTATATAAATTAATTTAAAAAGTTACCCCATTGATCGTAGTCCCTCATATTTAACTACATATTTAATACCCACAAACCGTCAAGGTGCACAAGACATCACTCCAACAGATCCATTTCCTCTTCGACGGGACCTCCCTGCTCTCACTCGACACGTCTGGCAAGGTGTTGATCTGGACGAGTCTGTCACTAGCAACCCCAGTGTGCCTCATGGAGCGCTTGCCTCAGGATATGATTCTCCTGTCTCCCGATCGACAGACCCTGTTTGTCGGCTCGAGCAATGAGTGAGTGCAAGTGCGCGCATGGGCCGGGTCGATCATCATGTTCGTGGAAAGTGGAAATAAATTGAAGGATTGCAAAATCAATATACATAAAAAAATTAATTTGTACTTAAAAATTGCATTCGTAAGTGGTAGTGCAAGTGAGGGGGGTTTTGTATGTTTATAAAAAGCGGAATTTTGGTACCAAGAAAATGTTGCTCACAATATATTATAAATAGGTTATTGCTACAACAATTTTGTTAATAATATTTACCAATATAATATATTTTATTGGTATAGAGTATCGCTTTTTAAAAATCGTATCTCACTCATAACTACGTCGAATGCCGCAAATAAACATTTTTTAAATTCAATATGAATTATATATTTTATCAATTAGTTATTATTTTTAATTTAACACAAATATTTTTTTTTTAACAATTATTTTAAATTTAACACTATGTTTTTTATTCAATAGTATTATTCTTAATTTAACAGTATTATTTTAAATGTTATACTATTCTTTTATTTAATATAATTAATTAGTATGATTTATGGATTTATAGATGTGTGGATTTTTTGGTTGTTATTATTTATATAATGTATAAAACGTATTTGTAAAACATGTGGATATTACTTATTAAGTAGAACTCGTTCAACTGTAACCCCAACTTGCGCCCTTAATATAGTAACCGCCTTTTATAATATATATTATAATTCACAACATATGTATACGGTTCATTATATAATGCAAGCCTTATTGTGTACTGATTGAAAATTAGAATACAAAAACAAAATTAAAAAGCTTGAAATGTGGATATTCCCATATATCTTTATTAATAATTTTAACATTATTTTAATAAATAAAAAACACAAAGTTGAAAATGAGAGCATTAAGTTATCTATAAGAAGTTATGCATAATTGATATGAATCTATTGCAAAACAGTATACTAATTGAAATATTCATCTTTTTTAAAAGTATAGTCAAATTTTAAGCAATCACGTGACAGGAAATAAATTATATAATATGTAAATAATAAATAAATTGCACAATAATGAAAGAAACATTTATAAAGACATGAGAAAATATTAATTCCATTAGTATATACGTAGATGGCACAATTTCGTGTCATAATTGTATTGTGTATAACATTGAAATATTATTTCACGCAGCATATTATTTCAGACATACATTGTATACAAAATATATACACAAGGTAATAACAGAAAAATCGAATTCAGTATTGTTTTTATTATCTCTCAAAAGTATTCAGTTACAAAAGGGAAATTGTTTTTCAGTTTATAATGATTTATGAATATGTAATATAATACAAAGCAAGGAGTAAATCTTGCGAAGACAATACAGTAATTTTAAGACATTTTACTCGTAGTTTTTCATAAACAACATTGACTGCTATCAAAACAATGCTAAAAAAATATTACAAAGATTTGTTTGAAAGTTGATGTACAAGTGAAACCAAATAATATTTCAACAATAAACTCAGTCAATGAAATAGTTCGACCATAAATATTTTACTTTTGGGACAAACTTCTATTTCATTGTCCGGCGTTAATAGGTTAAATCCTTTGTAATATGTTATGTAATATGTAATGTATTTATAACTGACTTTTAATAAAAATAATAGTTTTTTGATAATATTTCTCTAAAATTATATTAGCCATCCAAATGTTAATTAATACTTATACAGTGGTAAAAGTTTTCTGTTGAGTCAAGGGACTAGAAAGGGACACTTTAGTTATTTCTTTAAAATCAACTTGTATTTTATAGTAATTACTTATGTGGGGTTAAATACTAATGATTTAATTTAAAAAAAAATTTTTTTTAATTCTTCTAATTGTTTCATTATATAACTTTTTGAAGGTCCTATATTCAGGCTAAACCCCCATTTGTAGGCCTACAGGGTCTTAGGACCTCCCTATACTCCCCAACTAACAAGCCCCCGATTTACTTCTATTTATTTTCATGTGGACTTAGTTATTAACGAATTAAAAAATAATAATTATCAATGTTAAAAAACTAGATGACGCTGTTTATGTATTTATAAATTGGAAAGATTGACATTAAAGAATGTGTGAAATCAACAAAGAAAATTAAAATATGTGTCGGTTATTATTTTAATTTACTTTGTTGCCTTTGATGAGGAGGTTTTACCTCGAAATAATCTTTTCATATTAATTGTAAATTTTCTTTTAAAATTTTTTAATTTATAAACAGCATCCCCGGCTTTATTAACTTATTTTTTATCAATCATGATGCTGCGACAGAGCCCCTTTTTTAGTAATACATCTATTTTTAAAATTTTATTAATACATTTACTACATGTAATTATACAATTCAAATTGCTATTTATAATTTAATAATAACTAAAAATATAATGCATACATATATCGCTTATATTAATAAATATTAAATAAAATGGATTTTATTTGGTTCATTTGTCATTAATTTATTCTAACCTGAACTTTTTCACCTCTGATATTTGCTATCAAAATCGATAAAAATGATTTCAATTACACTATTCAGATTTATCACGCTGTCTTTTCGCCTATATTCACAATATTCACATCAGGTCTCCATTTCACATAATATAACTGAACTTTTGCTACATGACACTTGTTTTGTTTTTTTCATGCTATTCTTATTTTGAAATAGTTTCGTTATCAGAATGCTGCCATTGTTATCCATCATTATCTTTTAATTCATCTCTCTTCACAATTTAATGTGTGATTCATTGTTGGATATTTTTGTATGAATGATCACTATTACCAAAGAAAAAATCTATAAAAAGGTCAAATAAAACTTGCACCAATTATGTTTTCTATTGGATTTGCTAAGTAGCTAATTATTTTTAAATGCAAAACAGTCAACACTAAAAACATTATAATAATAGCAATAATATCGCGCATATATTTCGGTCGAATAAAAGGAAAGGAGGGGTGCACGAACGTTACACAAACCATATATTGAAGTCTTAGAGCATGGTGAATAAATAATACATAACAATATGTAAATGATTATGCAGGTATAATAAAAAATTTGTAATTGGATTCTCACCACGTCCCTTAGATTGTTGATTTGGGATCTCGACTCACGAAAAATTCAACAAAGTGGGACACTAACATCATCAATCTCTCATGCCCGCTTTTCGCAAGATGGACAAATATTGGTGGCAATGGGGACCGATTCTTCGGCAAAGGTCTGGAGCTCACCAAACTGGAACTTGATACAGGTTAGCACAATAATAAATACTCTGATTATTTATGTTAGTTTTAGCTGTGCCAGTAGTTCGATAAATATAGTTGCGTTTGTGGAATTATTTGCAATAATTTATTATACGTTCATTACATATTATGTTTATAGGATTATTTATTTCTATTGTTGTTGTAAATATTATCCTACTAATGTTGAAATAATGTATTTTTTTGCAATTCATTCATTACGTATATTTTTAATTTTTGAAAATTTGTACAATTTACTTATACATGTACTTAATAATATTATGATAATAATTATTCAATTAGTATAATTTCCAACTATCAGTGACAAAACCTCAAATATTTAAACATATATTAAAACTTCTTTGTAATTAAACAAAAACATTGGTTAAATTTTAAAATTTAAATTAGACTAATTTAGTCACTGTAAAAGACGTTCTATATTTATAAAATAAGAATAAACGCAATTTATGCTATCAATTATTAAAATATTTGAATAATTATTATAGATGCGTATATTATCAGTTTTTTGAATAAAATATTTATTTTTCAATCTGTTTAATTATATTAACAAAATAGAAATCAAAAACTAATATTAGACTTTTCACAATTATTGAAAATATTTCAACATGTTATGCGATTGAGTCTACTCTTTTGCAACGTGCACAACCGCAGTTTGCTTTAATCAATTCTTATAACGAAAAAAACTTTTATAACATAATATATTATTATATAAAGTAGTATGACATTATTGTTATAGTATGTACAATATAAAGTACATTTGAATGTATTGGGTACTTCACAAATACTTTAAAATTATAACCAGTGCCTTATTGTTTTTGACTAATTAAGACGCATCAGTTAAGATACGAAAATGTATAACAAAATGTATCAATAATGTTTTCCTTATTTATTGTTCTTTTAAAATTGTAACAATCAGTAAAAAATATTCTTATTGTAAAAAAACATTACTTGATTCTGACTGATTATAATCCATTTAAAGTCTGACTATAACAGATTTCCACTCTATTAATAAACGAAATAATAATGTTTCATGATTATACTCTCTTGCTATATCTATACGATACTATCTAGCTTTTCGTACTTACGAAGAATACCTAACACGTTATCGATTTGAGTTAATTTTATTTACCTATAATCGTATTAGCAGACAAAATACAGATTTAAAAAAATATTTACATATTTTAATGTGTTAAATTATAGTTTTTTATATAATAAACATTGTATTTCTTTATACCCCTACTATATTGTTGGGAAATGGGCAACTTTTACTCGACATTTGGATCGAATTATTCTTCCAGATTCTCTGTTATAAATAGTCAAATCGCACATAAAAATTATTTGTTCCATTATTTACACAATAGAGTAAGGTATAGGGTTTACTTGACAGCCCTTCTAGGGGTATAAATGTAAAATTATTTTTAAATTTTTATTACGAAAGTTTCTAAGCTTTAGTTATTTTATAGCCAAAATATGTATTATATGTATATATACAGATAATTATGTATTCCAAAACATTACTATAGACTAAAATTCATAAACTTTTTTTTAAATTGTTTAAAATACTAATATTTATTTGATTTACGATTTTTATGTCATTTACTTTTGGGTTATGTTTTATAAATAAATAAACATTTCCAAAGCATTACTTCAATAAAAAATGAATGGATCAATTAAATGATTTGGAACCACAACCGGAGCATTAAACATAAAAAGCACAGATTTACAAGGGTTATGGAAAAAAACAGTTAAATGAATTATATCTATTTAAAATTAAATTATACTTTAAATTAAATTATACTTTATTAAACTAATTAGTTTTAAAAAATAAATTGTTGTATTGTCTTTTAATTTTTGATGTGATTTAGATAGTTAATTGAGACGACTTTTATATTTGTTAAGTAATCTATATACATTCTAATTATTCAGTAAATAAGAAAATCAAAAATCGATTGTAACTGGAACCATTCATATTCAGAACTAATCTAATCAATATCTTTATTATGATATCAATTTCAATCAAATAAATTTGTTGCATTCTTTTTATATGTTTTTATTTTGTTGAGTCCGATTATACTGAATTACTTTTATATTTGGCAAATAAAAGCAATTTTATGTTCAGTTCTATTTCTTCAAATAAACTGATTATCTATATGACTTTATCTCATTAAATCTTGGTAACATCTTAAAGCGGATTATTCCTTACATCTATTTAAAATTATTTGTTATATAAAATTATTTTAAATTAAATAAACTTTTCCCCAACATTTTTAACCAAAATAAATAAAATAAGCGTTCTTGAATTGTAAATTGAAACAATTCTACTAACAGTTTCAAAATAATCTATTAATTCCTTTCTTTCTTAATAGATTTTGAGCGATGGTGACAACACCTCTACAATGACCAGTATCGCCGTGTCGCCAATGTGTGACGTCATTCTCTCTGGAAGTAAAACTGGTGACGTCATTATCTGGAGTGTTGTCAATGGAGATATTCAACAATCGATTCATGCTCATCGCGCGGCAATAACCGGTTTAGAAGTTTCTGGAGACAGTAGATTACTTCTTTCTGGTAAGCGAATTGTACATTTATATAATTATTCAAGAAATAAATGTAGTATGATAACGTTTAACAATTTTGATTTCTATTATATGTGACCAAACTAGATATTCCTAGATACATAGCGAAAGATATATCAGTGGCAACCATTATAAAACTATAATTGAGTGGTTTGAAAGTATGAATATTACTTCAAATTTGATGTATGCATTTTAAGTTATGTTTTTTTGTCGGAAAATATTTTTCAACACCGTATAATTCACGTTATACATAATCGCGGTCCCATTATATACAATCGTTACACTGTTATATAAAAACTAAAATATAGCCCGCATCACCTATGTTAAATGGAAAAGGTGACATTTCAAGGTTAAAGTAATTTATTTGTTATGTAGGCCTACATTATATAAATATATATATATATATTGTATATCTCACTTGTTTACTCCATTTGGATTTGCTTGTTTTTAAGATTTTTGTATATACAATATTAACTATTTAATAAAAATTTGAACCGAAAAAAATAATTCATAATATTTATCACTATAGATAATAGATATAATCACTTAAGATATTATCATACTATATATATATACTGTAGACGCGCCAGTATTGTATAATGCACTTATAAAAAAATAGTAACAATACAGTCATCACCCATTGCAGTGAGTCAGGATCGCTACATTTGTGTATGGAACATTCACAACGGTCACTGTCTGGCCATCTTCTACAACTTTGTCCCCGTCCGTGAGGTGATCATGACAGCCGACATGAGACGGATCCTGCTCCGGTTGGATGGCTGCAGACAGTTCGCAGTGCTAAGTTTGCACAACTCTCCGGTGGATCTCTTCCCCATTGATCATAATGGAGGTATTGACGAAGTCACTGTATGTCGAAACCTTTATAGCACCGGTATCCGACCGAAATATTTTGCTAATCAAGATCGTTCTTCCATATTTGATTTTATGGGTGTTATGAACTTCAACTATAAAATATTAAAACATTTCATTGAGGGTTTTATTTGAGAAGCTGAATCAGAATCCTATTTTATAAAAAGTCTTATACTGTAGTAGCCTACAATCATTTATCAACAAACATAAAAGTGGGTTTTAGCTTCTTAAACTTAATTTGAAATATATGTAGGTTCTTAAATGACAATGAACTGATATCTTTCATAATTAATCAGGACCTAGATTTTGTGTTAAAAATAAAATAGAAATAAAATTCCTTGTAAACATGAAATCAATTATTAACACAAAACTCAGGCATAAACTATACTAAAAACCTTATACAGATATGGGGTTCATCTAGGTTGTACCTAGCAATTAATTTAAAATATGAAAAAAAATGTTGAAAAATATTACTTTGTAATCTGAACATAAATGAAAATATAAATTGAATAAAAATAATATAACTAGATATTTTTATTCAAATCTAATTTAATATCATGTATCAGGTATCCAATATGCTATAAAAAATGTCCTAAAGGTTTTATCTGCCTTTTATAATATATTTTTTTTAAATTAGACTTAGAGCACAACATTTTTAACTTGTCAAATTTGCATGTAATAGAACTGTATTTAAAAGGGTTAATCAAAAACATCTACTTTGTAAAAATAATGATATATAATAATATAAATATAAACACTGATATAAATTTGTAATATGAACTTGTATGACATCTCTAGTAAAGTAGACATCAATAATGAGCATTAGGAAATCAGTTCTGGCCCACAATCCGCATTGGCCTTAAATAAAAATGTTTACTACACTTGTCAGTATATTGAAATTATTGTTATTTGCAACCAGCCAAGTAAAAAAATAAGAAAAATAGCAGATTATAAACTTTTTATTAATGCTACCACTTAGTCTCTACTTTTGTTTACAGATGACCACCAAGAAGAAAATTCTCAATCATCAAAAAAATCCATATCCAACGATCAGATTTCATCATTGTTTACCTCTCTCAGCACTGAGGACACTTTACTTAATCATACTTTTAAGTCGCTACAGGCTATTCCAATCCCATCAACTAGTGACCGTCGTAAATCCGACTATGGCCCTCAGCGCTACGAGGACAGTGATGATCCTAAAGTAAAAAAGCGCCGTAACTCAGCCAGCAAAACCTGTACGATTTTTTGACACGCTCACTCCAGAGAGTTGAGAATATGATTTGCTACATCATTTGACGCTTTTTGTGATTTCTGGGAGATACATTTTCTGTGTAAATTAGTTATGTAGTTAAATTATTCATATTATTGTACTTTAATATACCTGTTAAGTATTTTTAATTGTGATTCGCTTGACTTCATATCTAGTGTATTTATGAGTTATCAATAAATAAAACATGACATCAATTAGACGCATTTAATGGATTATACTGTTTTTAGCAAAAAAAGCAGAATACTAAATAAAATTAAAACAATTTTATCTAAATGGACAATTACAGTAACAAATATGTTGAATGATAAATATTAGCTATTTAATATATATATATATATATATATATATTTGTGCATAGTGAAATTTAGAAAATTAATATAAAGTATATTTGACAATTTTATAATCTTTTTTTCTCCGTGCGCATAGTATATTGAACTACTGTATTAAATAGCTTTCTAAAAAGAGTTTGATGCTGCTAGTGTTAACACTCATAATTCGTTTTATTAAAATTGAAAATTACCAAAAAAATTATAATATGTTAAAGTAACAAACCAACAAAGTGATGTACAATATAAATATATTTTATTTGTATAAAAAGGCTGTGATTAACCGCCGCAAAAAGTTAGACTACAATTTTTCGTAAATAATTGATTGAGTGCGTCTTAACTTTACTATAAAACACATTTCAAAGTAGGTATAATAAATTAGGAGACGTCATTAAGTTGTATTTTATTTGTTCACTTAAAAGTACAATCACATTGCAAAACCATGAGAACGCAGTCCAATAATATAATATATACATGTAAATAAGTCTCCAGGTGATCATGTTTCATATTTAACATAATTTAAACAGTATTATAATATCACAATTCAATGTAACTTAATGTTATACTAAATGGAATGCTACTGTAATAAATAAAAGGAATACCGTATGTATCAAGATAAATAATAATTTAAACAATCGGCTGTTTGCCTACAATAATAAATTAATACAATAATATAACACAAGACTCGCTTGCTTCATTAACCATAATAATGAAAATATAATAAGACAGTATATTGAATAAAGTCAAATATGACAATGTGAGAATCGAATGATGATGATTATATAAATTGAAATAGACAACACTGACACGTAACCAACAGACAGACACAGAACCAGGATCATATATAACATGGCTAAATATTCCAGGCACGCTTGATTCCCTGAATGAACTGTTCGTCATTGTTGACAGCTGTGCTGAGGCTCTCGTAGAAGATCTCGAACTCGGTGAAGGTGACGACATCTTGCCGACCGGTGAACTTGAGACTCTCCAGCAGGCTGTCAATTGTGGGGCAGGCTGGGTGGTGCTCTGTAGACGATGAACGGTGTTCAAGCAATCAGAGAGGCATTTCATGTGTTGTGTATACATCAACTGTATTATTATAGCCACTTAGTTACTCATTTTACGTTTTGATAATGAGGAAAAACAGTTGTATTATACTGAGTAGTACTGTTGGTATGATTGGAAATGTTTTGCGATGAAAATTTTACATTTCATTTAAAAATTGTAATTTTCTTATCTTGAATTTAATTAATGCTATATTAGAAATATTAAAAATTTGACATTATATAGTGCCTTGGTCGTGCATAATTAAAGATATTATTATCTTTCATTTATTATAAATCTTAAAATAACAACTCTTTTAAATAAAAAAAATAATAATAATAAATAAAAAGCGAATGTGTATTATACGCATGACAACTACAACTCATCATTATTGCAGCATCAAGTGTCAACTTTTCTGAAATATTTTATTTTTAATAAGATAACTAGCAATTATGTTGAAAAAGACAGATTATAAATACGTACTATAAATATTCTAACGGCAAAACCGCCAATTGATTGAGGAGGAAAGTAATAATTTAATACAAACTTACACATCGTATCTCTAAATATTTTCCTCACAATAATTAGCTTCAAATTTTAAGCTAAAAAATTTTAAACTGTTTTTAAATTGTAAAAATTTTAAACTGTTTTTCCCCAATAGTTATAAATGTACACATTCCACATTTATGTTGAAATAAAGTTACAATGACTAAATAATGTTAAATTTCACAAATATATCAACGTAAATATATGATGTGACTATGTACATTAGTTTGTTAAGTATAATAAATAATTTCAGATACTAATAAATTTAATAGTCATCGCTTATAAGAAACCGTTTTTGCTAACCTCAAAAAAACGAAATGATTACTACAAACGAACATAAGTAAAAATAACAAAAATTGTTGTTGCAACCTACATTTTTGTATATGAAATCTAGGTAATCCTAATTAACAAATTCTGAAATGATTGTTTAATTACAGCGCTAGATTGCAGCCTCATGATGAACTACTACTTAAATATATATATATAAAAGCAAAAATAAAATGTATTTCAAATGAAACCGGAAGAAATTGAAGACTATGCGCCACGCCATCTTATTTGACACAGATGATGTGCATATACGGTTAAGAGATCATGCCCAAGTGAAAGTTTAGACGATATATTTCTGTGATGTAGATGTCAACTGTAAACATTCATCATTCTGTGTTGAAGGAAGAAGGAAGACTCTCTGCCTCGGTCTGCATACAAGTTACATACAAAAATACTTTTGTATTGTTCCTTTTGTAGAATAAATGTTAAGTATTAATAAATTTTCTGCTTTGATCAAATTTATAAAGTTCGTATGTTCAAACAATAAGAAACAGCCGCTAACCATTAACATAATTTTACTGATGGCAGCGATGATGACACATGTGACATTGAGGCGATCAACTTTCTACATCTTGTGTATAAATATAAAACACTACACCTTTATGGAATACTATAATATGACATCAATGCTCAATACAACTAATTGGTATAATAATATATAATAAACGCTACTGGTTGTATTAGAATTCATATATTTTTAATTTAATATAATTAGCAAATGCACATCTTTTACTAAAACTGAACTATAAGAAATAGGAAAACAACCATAAAAACTGATAACTTAAATCATATATTGTGAAAGATATATATTGATATATCATAATACGATTTGTTTAAGTAGGATAATCCAGAGCCACTAATAAAGATTACAAATCCGGATTAGACTTGTTGGGGTCGTTTTCCAACATCGAAGGTTATACTGAAGAAGGCATGTCAACGTTCAGTCCAAGAAAACTAGTAGTAGGAGACTAGTCGACTTTGTATCACCCCCCTTCCTCTCCTCCCACTTTACCTGGTTGATGACCTCCTTGTCTTGGACCAGTTATGCGATAGAAGCGATGGATGTCCGTGATGCTGATGTAGCCGTTCTTGGCCGAGTCCATCTTCAGAAAGGCCTAAAAGAGCAAAAAGACATGATAACTGAAGGATATAGAGACATTAACAATATAAAATACACCATTTTCTAATTCTTTGAATATCAAAAGAAAAGATCACTTGTCATTCAATACAATTTAGAGAAATATTGATAAGTAATGTTGTTGTTATAATATTATGAAGAATTTTTTTTTTTTTTACAATTATAAAAACAAAAGGATAATTTTGAGTTTCTGAACCAAATAGCAGACAACTGAAGACAATACAATGAGCAACGCAAAATTATGAAAGCTATCTAAAGTTTCACGCCACAATTATAAGTCAAATTAGTCGTGTCTCCGGTACCTACATATATTTAGAAATTTTAAATAAACACTAGATATAAACAATTACAGAAAGTTGCTATATTATTCTGTAAGATGAATATAGTACGCATAAAAGATATGAAAGAGAACGTCATAAAATCAATGCAAGAGGTTACTATAGAAAGGTATAAAAAGTAGATCTTACAATATGGATCGAATTGCTATATGAATATCACGGATTTTCTATATAATATCTTAACAACAAAAATTCGAAACTGTATGTTGTCCCTCAAACTTTATGCCATATTTTCGCATAAAATTAGGTAGCTTATCGTAGTAGAATAAAACATTTATATACTCATATAATTATAGTCAATTATAACATTTACTCATGAAGTAGACCTTTTTAAATTATATATTTTTTAAATAGCAAATATTTGATGGCATAAAAAAGTAATTTTAAACAAGTAAATTATAGTATGAAAAAATTAATTATTGAACATTTTATATATCAAGGCGTACAGCCACCTATCAAAAGGTGGTTTCTTCAGAGCTACATAACCCTTCTGTATTAAAAGGTATTTAACAGGTTGTGTCTTACTTAAAGCAAAATCTGTGACTATATTAAAAATTAAATAGACAGCCATATGTGTGACGTAACGATATTGTACATGTATGTTCTCTTCTTTTAAGAGGATCCAAAAAGTACGATTATGGAAAATTGAATAATGTAATTTTTAGTCATCTTAAATGTCTATATTTCCCAGGTTAAACTGAAAATTGCCCACGAATAAAGAATTTAATTAAGAGAAGATAAATGTAGTTCCGATTAATAAAATTAAGGAAATTCTGGCATATCTCGTTTACAATTTAAGCAACATAAAAATACGCACAAATGATCAATTTTATATAAAATTATAATGAGGAATTAATCGTGCAGTTCACGAATATATTAAAAAAAAAAAAAAAAATCAAAATTAAATTATTACATATTTCAAAACTGTAAACATAGTTTACCATAATAGTGATTTCTCCAAAGTATACTTCCTATACCCATGATGCGAAAAAACACTAGCCTTTAATAAACATAAATTTATTTGATCATAATATTTTCTAAATATGATGAAAACGCACAAAATGTATTTTATGCATACATGCAAACTCCTATATATTTTTTATTTAGAAAAGTGTTTTTTTTAGTTTAGAGGAAACAAAGTTGCATTTTGCATAATTCATACATTTTATTCGTTTAATTATAATATTCGCGTTTGCCATATACAAAGGAAATGGAAATATAACTTTTATACACAAGCTTCTACTAAGATGATTTCAGTTTCTTTTTCCGTAATACACAAAATTATTCATTTATTTCATTCCTACTGATCCATACTTTAATATAATAGGTTTGCATTACGGCGTAAAACTAAACTAATTAAATAAAATTATTATGTATATGACAATTAACGTATAAGGTATAGTCAAAATACGATTCCTTAATAGATTGCTTCCAGTTGATGTTTAATAACAATGTCACTAAATCTAAACATTAAGTCTGAAAAATCGTATTCAATGAAAGTCTATTATATTGCAAGTTTATTCTGAATATATCCATCGTTAAAATGTCACAAAAAATATTCACTGGATAAAAATTGTAAAAATTATAATATACGACATAAAATTGTTACAATTATTTGAATAAACAACAATTGTTATGACATAAATAAAGGATACGATCTTTTATTACTTTTTTTATATATTGTATTATGATTTACTTGGTGCTTTAACTTTTCACCACCGTAATATATTTTTAAAATATTATATAGATATAGATATATTCCCTAAATCATATTAAAAATACTGAACCTTTATTATTAATAATATCATATAAAACATTATTGAACAATATACAACGCTCATGGCAGCAGTAATTGACTTGACAAAGGTTGTAAATAAATATATCAATTCAAATATAATATTGATTTAGGTTGACAGAATAATGCATTAGTAAACCGCATCGTTCTTCCTATAATATCATAAAAAAATTAAATCCATATTTTCACAATTTACCGCATCTCAAAAAGTCATACAACTTATATCTATTGTTTTTCATCTTTATAAAATAAGCTCGTATGGTATCTGAAAATCTAGAACAGAGTCAATATCTACAGAAAGGGGGAGGTGCCTTCAACAAGCATCCAGACAATAGAGAAGGGGAGGGGGCACCTTGCGAACATTCCTCCTGCGAGCCTCGTTCATTTCGCCTAGCACGAGGCGCATGTAGTCTGTGAAGTGGAGCGAGTCGACGCCCTCCCCGCTGTCGTCGGGATCCACCGCGGACCACACCAGATCCAGATCCTCCTGAGGCGGGTGGAACATTACATGTGTGTGTGTGTGAGAGAGCCATTATTTAATCATAAATAAAAACATTTTATTAGGGAAAATTCGATTAAATGTCGATACGTTTCACCGTACAACAGGGCTTCAAATTTGAAACAATATCACAGAAATTAGAGCAACCCATATCTAAATTATTAATCAACATTAATTATATTGTTAAGATTGTCTTCTACACATACAATACAGTTGTGCAAGTAATTAATCAACGACATCCGTTTTGATATAAACAAATGTGCCAGTTCTAGGTAGTAACGACAAACAAGATATTGAAAACAATCTGGGCAAATTAATATTGGACATGAAATATTTAAATTAATTTTACATAAACATTTAATTTTTGGATTCTGATTATGATAAATAACATTAGAAGAAAGAGACAAACAGCCAAACAGACAGAGATGGGAGAGTCAATAACGCCGAGTCCGTTTATTAACGTAGTAACGTCCATTCAGTGAAAGAAATAAAGTGAAAAATAACAAATGAGAATAAAAGTTTGTAACAAAATAGTCAAAGATTCAGAACTATGTACAGTATTAGAGAGAAGAAAAACCGAAGGAGAGAAGTCGACAAAGATAACAAAGAAAGGGTTCAAATTACAGATAGAAAATGTGAAAGTAACGGTAAGATAAATAGTAAACAGAAATTATGAACAGAGTAATACAAAATATGTGCCGCCTTAGATTGAAAGAGAATACATGTTTTAAAAAATTATATCATTTATTTTGTCTATATAATATTTGCTTTATAAGTGAAAAGAATTTATAAATAAAGTAATAGTGTTTAATATAACATATATACTAAATATATATTAACAAGTAGAACATTCTGATGTCAGTTTAACCGTGTTAACACGAACATCCTGATGCCGTGTAAACTCTAATATGGTTAGCATTACATTTGATTGTTTTCGTCTCTTTTGAGAACTTTGAATTTAGTGGCATCATATGAACATTTGAACATCATTTGAACAGAAAATATAATATAATAAAATATAATATCATTTAATTATTTGAAATGTTTTGGACTATTCGCAAAAGTTACAATGTTCCAACTTCATTAAAACTGAAAATGGGAAATACATTCTCCCTTCATGCTTCCAGTTCGTTTAAACATCGCATTTATTCGTTCAATTATTACTCGAAGACTGGCCCAATTGACAAATAAATCATTGTCTGCTTGCAACTTCCAGAAATAATGTTATCTTAAAAAAATAGTATTTCTCTTTTGCCGAGTGGATTCTTTAAGTTTTCAACACTCAAATCGACTCATTTTAATCCTTTCATTAACTACGTTTTCTATTTCAAAAATATTCCAAATTGTATTACCATTGCAATCCAATACAGTGTAGTATAATAAAAAGACCAATATAAAATATTTCAAGCCATCGAAAAACGATTTATTATTTTGTTAAAATAGGATAAAATGTTTAAAATAATAACGATTTTTAGTAGACACTACAATTATTTCACAACCTGTCCAATTTTTAAATACAATAAAGCAACAAAAGGAAAAGGAATCGGGAACAAATGCCTGCGCTTAAGTTCAATGTTCTGCAAACAAAAAGTAAAAAATAAGTAAATTGAAGTATACACAAATAAAAATAAATTCATTTGTTATTCGTTTTTGTATGTTGTATCAATCAGCTTATAATATATTTAAAAAGCTTACATCCAAATCATTCCATTAAATTAATTGAAAGGTTCCTCAAGGGATAAACCAATCCTGATTGGCTGATTGCGGTAACCAGGAGTAACATTTCGGATTGTTACTATGGAGTTTAGTATTCCTACTCTATGAAACGACATGTGCATTATTGACGGTTAGTTTAGTTCACAAAAACAAACTAATGGAAAATATGTAATTGCGTTTATAAAATATACACGGCACATACTTATAGTTTCCACATGACGTCATAAATACAGTGTAAAGGGAAGATTTTTTGAACTCAGATATATTACGTGAAATTACTTAAAAATGCATCAAACTATTTAAGTCCAATAAGTAGAAATAGTGTAATATAAAATATTGTAATAGTGTAACGCGATAAATCTTATAGAAAACATGTTCTGATCATATTAAGTAAGACGTTATTAAATTTGTTTGTAAAAACTATTAAACGCCAATGAATAAGTTGAAGATGTAAGAAAACAAATTTAACTTTTTATGAATATTGAAAGTTAATTTACTATGTTTATAAAATGTTAAATTTTTTTCTAATAATTCTTTCATTCGCTGCTATTGTTTTTACAGAAAATTTCATTTTATTTTCATTTATGCTTTATTCATCATAGTTAAGCTAACTGATACTGTCACATTATCACAGTACGTTTCGAATATAATTAATAGTTCTATTACCTTAGACAGTGTTATCCTCTCATTTTATAGCAAAAATTCATGCTAGCAACCACGAGCTTCGTTGTCATGGAGGTTTCTATGTGGCATAGTGCACTATACTATAGTAATACATGCAGCGATAGCTATATTGGAAAACGTTTTTAAACTGATAATTATTCTGTTTCTTAAAGCTAGATAAGGCAGACTTTGAACTGGAACTGTTAGGAAAGATATAATGTTCGACACGCTTTGCTTAGCCAAGTATCGTGTGTTATCGGGAAGAGATTTATTCATGTTATTTGAAGACCTCATATCTCTAACAAGCCATGTTTGTTTGTGCCATTTACCCAATAATAGGCAGTGACGGAGGATCCATTTCATCTCAAATTGGTTTATTTTTGTTTATTTGATTATTAGATATGTATCAAATCAAAGTGTCTCAGTTTTAATTACCATACGTCCTTTTCTTAAATATAAGATTCTATTGTCTTTTTTTTCGGGATATAAAACAATTCAGAAATGAAACCAATATAAATGGAATTCTTATTTTAACATCAATGTTTTATGATAATTGTTTGACAATGAAAAGAATAACTAAGGCATAATAAAAACAAAAATACGCTATATAAAACAATTTACCTTTAAAGCACTGGTTGGGGTCAGGTGGACCCCTACTTGTTCAATGGAATAATAATTCAAAATAGTCGAACGGTGGAAGCAATCAGTAGAATTTACAAAAATACTAATTATATACATATGGATGTTTTAAGGGAACTATTATTCAATTTGAGATGTAATGCCTCTGCTTTTGGGGAGAGTACAATATACAAATTATTACTTTTATTTTATGTCTAAAGACGCACAATGGAATCTGTATACAAAACACGAGTATCATATTGAAATTAAGTTTTTTTTAAACAAACAACTTTTATAGATAAAAGTTCAGTTATTTAAAAATTTACATGGAAGGATTAGTTAATCTAATTTTTAAGTAAAAATTGCTGATTAAAACAACGCCATGGTGTTCGAATCCCCCCCCCCACCACACCAAGATCTGCTAGAGCTAAGAGTCTTCAGCTGCAACTCACATCAGACAGGTCGAGTCTGACCATGAGCACACCCTCCTCGAGCTGGTCCCGGGTCAGGCTTCCCCTCCAATCACAGTCTCTCCCGCTACCAGCGCCTCTCCCTCCTCCCCCTCCCGTCTGATGCCAGTCGCGGTACACTACGTAGAGCGCGGTCCAAACACCCACGGGAGACCGTCGCAACACTTGGCTTCTCACATCGTCTGCGGTGATATAGAAGGCCGGTTATTGGGTATTTAATATTGACCCACATGGAATACATCCAATAAAAACTATAGTTGAAATGAACGTTGGCATTGTTGTAAATTTACAATCTCAACACCTTTCGGGTAATATATAAATAACCCATATTCAGGAGGGAAAATATCACAATTAAAGACGATAAAAACAGCTAATTAGTAACAAGTTTATAGATTAAATAAAGTCAAAAGGAAGAGTGATAGGATGAACTGTATTAAGTGCACTCAGAGTAGACCTGAACGTTTTGAACTAATTTCTCACTTTGAAGTTTCCTTAGCTCCAGTTGCACTCGTGGATCGATCGGACATCGCGACATGTAAAGTTTAGCGAGAATTTTTGACCATTGTCCGCTGGGTACTGGTACCTCGAGCCCAGATTCTCTGAAGAGAGAGAGAGGAGAGCGAGGATGATATCCCACTCCCAAGACACTGACTCAGGCAAAACGTGGTCCCCAAAATATCATAAACAACAAAAAAATTAATTAATGAAATAGCCGAGTCAACTTTCGATATAATTTCTTCATCAGGGCAAAATTAAACATAAACGATAATAACAC